>APFE030490920.1:35733-49687 GCA_000404065.3 Pinus taeda | reverse complement strand
TTTTTTTTTTTTTTTTTTTTTTTTTTTTTTAATGTATTTATTATTGGGAAGGACTTTCCTAAGTACATGGCTATGGTCATATGCACAACACTTCTTTTCCAATTACTAAATTTCCATGGGATGCCCCTGATAAGAAGCTGGTAAGAAGTTTACTCCTATGTCACTTGAACGATGGTCTCATGGTACTTATTTGGGAGTTTACTATTGCTGACCCAGGTTTTCTTTCAAGGAAAAAATAAGATAATTCTAAGACATGCCCAAAAATTCAATTCTGATATGAATATACTTTCTATAGCAGATTGGGCCAAATCAGTCCCTGACTTGGCCGAAATATAAGGGGCATTATAGTAAAGAAACAAAAGAAAGTCTAACCCCACAATCATATCTCCCAAAATTAACTTACAACACTGGCCTGTCAATTGTATCGTAGCATACTATAAGTCATGATCAAGTCACATCTGCTTTCTAGCATAAATTTCCTTACAAAATTTAACTCACTTTTTCCTGGACTCCATGAATTTATCATTTAAAGTCACAAAGCTACTATGAATCTATTGAGAGTGAAAATTGATCCATTTTGTCCGTTTTGTGTGTCTGTACAATTGAAGCTGAACATATTCGCAAGAATTATCTTTACTCTTCCATGGAATCTATTCCCACTATTGTGTTTTATGTTATGTCTAGTATATTGTTTCTCATAATAGGTTTTCCATGCTGAATATGATCTATGTTGTGCACAAATACAAATTTAAGGCTTTGTACATTGAACTTTCTAATCAAGTACTATGCAAGTTCTACTATAATTAGTATGATGCCATTTCCCATGATAGGAATTTCATGCTGATTGTAATTCTATTAGGATTTATGTGCACAATGCAATACATTTTAGTTTATGCTTCATCTGATTTGCAATTTTTGTGCTTATTTGTTTTCGTTCCTAGGGGTTATTGTCTGCACATATGTACATTTAAGGTTCTCTATATTGAAATAGTTTATGGGGGAGTTAAATGATACATGTCTCCATCAAAGAATTTTCCCTATTTATCAAGACATATTTCATATCTCTTCAACATTTTGTTCTTTAGTCTGGGAACACACACGATTAAAATCAAGGAATTGAAAACATAAACTACATTTATAAAAGAAACATAGACAATGTAGAAAGAATATATTTTCATATATATTAGCAAAACTTCTAGCTGATCAGTTCCAATTTGTGTATATCTTGCAGTTATTATAAGAAACAAGCTGAAAGGAACTACGCCATTTTACTTGGTCATTTGTCTATTTTAATAACTGTATGTGCATTGTCCTAAGATGTTTTGTCAGTATCCACTGTAATTGCAAGGATGTCCTGCATATCATCTAACCGCTTTGCAAATTCTTCCATCTTTTTCAAAATTTTGGTTGTCCTCTAAACAACTTGCTCAACCTTTATCCTTTCTTATAGAAAACATTTAGATATCAACCCACTTCATCAATAGTCACTTCATTGTCAACTAGAAGGTGCAGGAAATTGTTGTCTAACATCCTAATGTTCTAATTATATTATGGAAATACTGATCCAAATACATGTTCTAAAACGTCTTAATATCAATCATGCATAAAATATGTTCTAAATGTGCTTAATAAATCATACAAGAAAAATGAAAAAATTGAGTATCCTATTTTAACAATACCATATAGATGCAGATGTAGCAAAACTATGGCTTGGTAGAACTTGGCAGATCCTTTGGTTGATGTGAAATAATTTCAACTTACTTGAAATACGACCGTTTCATATGCACATATTATCATCACATATTAAATGGATTTTCTTCTATTGTGGAAGTATTTAATTTATGGTTGTTATCTATGTGATGTTATAATATTTATGGTTGTTATTTATGTCATGTTAAATGCTATTTGAAGACACCTTTCAATCCCTTATTTCTAACCTAGATTTTCCTTCACACACTTTGTTTTGTGGAGAATGCCACATACTGTTGTATATTGAATACAGTGAGAGATTTGATCTTGCAAAAATTCCTAGCCTATATTTTTATTATAGAATATTAACAGACTGAATCTATGAATTAAGCACATGAGAAAAATTACAAGTTATTTTGAATAGAGTAGAAATTTGTAATTGACATAAATGCAAAAAAAACACTTTATATCACAAAAAACTAACATAATTGAAACTGTTCTCCCTCCTTTGCCTTGCTATTACCAATGAAAATATTTCTATGACATCTTTGCAACAACTTTAAGGTCTCTTTGTTTGAGCAAGATTTCACTTCTTTCTAGGTAACTCATTCAAATTTCCAAACCCCTCTCCCGTTCCCTCCAAAACTTTCTTACACTCAAAGAAATTGATTCCATGATAGACATTGTTTTTTTCTTAATTTGTTTTCTTACCCATGAAACATTTTACTTTGGCACATAGAGATTTCACACATAAAAAAGGAGAGTAGTCTGTAGAAAATCTGATGTAGGTTAACCCGATAATGCAATATAAATCAAAGCAGAATACTATAACCTAGTTCTACTAGAAATTCGAGGAAGCTTAAAGATTGAGCTGAACAATATAACCAGAAGAAAAAGAATCAATAACACAATACACATGAAAATACTTTTGGGGAAAGCCTCAGTTAAAAACCCCACACTATTGTATTATCATACATGGTGGAAATACATAGGAATTATACAAAGCCTTAGCTCACAGCTAGCCAGTTCTCAGTACAATCCTCACAGATGCTCACAGGCAATCTTGGCTTCTCTCCAGCCTTCCTCTCTGCCCTCCAAGCTCCTATTTCCTTGTGTTGTTCCTTGTGGATGATCTTCTTTACCAAGTGGATGATCAAGCCTCCAAAACTGCGCAATCCTCAAGGATGTTTCCTTGACTACATGCATGAGTTTTCTTTATAAGAAAATACATGCAAATAATAGTACACTGTCCTTGAACATTAATCTCAACTGGGTCTTTCTTAGAATAGACATGCATGAGTTTCCGATAAGGGAATCTTCAGTTAACTGGAGTAGCACTAGTTGAGTGCATTAATGCATCAACTAATTGTTAACTCACTCTTAGTTCCTCAAACAATTTGGAACTAATTTAACTGGACTTAAATCAGTAAACTGAGTTAACTGATTACAACTCAAATATAACTCAATCTTATCTCCTTAATTTAAGGGATAACTCTTGCATGACTTTAGAGAGACTTCTAACTTGAATTTCTCCAACTAATTAATTTAAAATAAATTAATTAATTATTTCCAAGTAGCTGTTAAGACTAAATCGATTTTAATTCACAATTTAATTCAAGGACAAATTAAATTGGAAGATTCTTGTTTCCATATTTCAACACTCTTTCTCAACAAGAAAGGGATTATCTGCGACCCTGGTCCTATCTCTATGGAACTCGAATTTACACTTTGACAATGTCTTTGTCAAAATGTCAGTAACTTGCTCCTCTGTCGAAATATACTGCAGCAACATGATCCTCTCGACCTGTGAAAAGCCACGGGCAACAAATCTTTCCTTATGCTTCTCCACACTACCATCAACAACTTGCTTTACCTTGTAAAGCCAACGGGAACTCACAACTGACTTGTTCTCTGGTCTCGGAACCACGTCCCAAACACTGTTACGAACTATGGAGTCATAATCCTCCACCATAGCATCAACCCAAATTGGCTGCTGCACTGCTTCCTCAAAGGAAGATGGCTCGATATCAACACATTCCCCAGTAAGGGCCATGTATCCAGTGTACCTCTCAGGTGACCTCTTCTGTCTGCGCTGAGAAGGTGGTGCTCCCACATTCTCTCTCGCATCCTCCAACAATTTTTCAGCTTCTCTTGTGCTCTTCTGTCCATCTCTGGAAGACTTTGCTTGAGTGGATGTCTCCACTCCTAGAACCTCTGCATGCGGCTGCTCCGCATCAGTCTGAGGCTCCTCCTCCTTAGGAACTAACAATTCCTCCACAACATGTAGTTGGAGCTCCCTCTCAAGGGATACTCGCATGGCCTTTTGCTCATCAATCTTGAGATCTCTGCGAACCAATGTCCTTCGACTGGTAGGAAAGTACACTCGATAGTTGTGAGGTCTATCAGTGTACCCCACAAATATCCCCAACTCTGTTGTCGGCTCAAGCTTCTTCCATGCATCCTTTGTCACATGGCAATATACTGATGAGACAAAGATCCTGAAGTGACCCACATCTGGTCTCTTACCGAAGAAAGCTTCCTCTGGTGTCTTTATCCCAAGTATGTGATGTGGGGTTCTATTATGAAAATAAACCACTGTGTTGCATGCCTCAACCCACAAGTGAAGTGGTAGGCCTTGGTCATGCAACATTTCCCGTGTTGCCCCTACAATAGTTCTATCCTTCCTTTTGGCCACCCCATTCTGCTGTGGGTTATGAGGTGCCGTCAACTCTCGTCTAATTCCTTCCACTGCACAGAAGTCCTTAAAATCTGGAGAGACATATTCTCCACTGTTGTCACTTCTCAAGGCCTTGATCTTCTTCCCCGACTCTTTCTCGACCAAAGCTTTGAACTCACAAAACTTTGTGAAGGTTTGGTCCTTCTACATGAAATAAATCCAACATTTACGAGAATAGTCATCAATGAAAATCACATAATACCTTTGCTTCGCTGTGGATGCCGTCGAGAATGGTCCACACACATCAGTATGAAATCGCTCTAAGACAACCTCTCCTCGACTGTCTCGATCATAAAAGGAAGACTTGGTGTACTTTTCCAAGGTACAACCTTTGCATGTGTCAACTTGCTAAGGTTTACCTTTGGGAAGTCTTGTAGATATTTGCTACATTATCTTCAAAGCCCCATGATGCAAATGGCCCAACTGCTTGTGCCACAACTCGCCAATGTCTTGGCTTTGCACCAATTCTTCTTTCGTACTCAATGCTGCACAATCATCTACCTCTAGTTTATAGAGATTCTTCACCCGAATCCCTATCCTCTTGGTCTGACCCGTGGCTATGTGTCTTAGGAACACCTTTCCTTTACTAAAGACAACATTGTAGCCTTTTTCCTCCAACATCGCAACCGATACCAAGTTATTCTTCAGTCCAGGCACATACTTCACATTTGACAAGGTGATAGGAGCTCCATGCTCCCTTTGAAAAGCAACCGTGCCCACTCCAGAAACACTATACTTTCCGCTGTCACCCATCTCTATGCACATCTTGAGGTATTTCTCGTCCAAGGAACTGAATAACTCTTTATCACCGATCATGTGGAATGAGGCTCCATTGTCAAGATACCAGACACAACTCATCATCGATGACACCATGCATGTGATGAGGGTAAAGTCCATTTCGAGTTGAGAGGCTAATGCCTCACCTTTCGATCCTTCCGAGGATCCCTTCTTCGACTTCTTCAATGGGCAATTAGTCGCATAATGTCCCATCTCATGACAATTAAAACATCTAACTTTAGACTTGTCACCCTTCTTCCCTCCATGAGAAGAATTCAATTTGGAATAGGAAGCCTTCCCCTTCCCTTTCCTTTCCTTACTTGCTAAGGCCATATTTTCTTCATCATCATCCTTGGATGAAGAACCATCTCTTCAGCTCCTCCTGATCTCCTCCTGCATCAGATCCAACCACAGTCGTTCCCAATTCAGTAGTTTCTCCCTTCCATTCATAGAGTCTTGGTAGCTATTCCAACTCTTTGGAAGGCCAAGGAGAGCGAGGCTCACCATATCATCATCGACAATAGTTATTCGCACATTTCTAAGCTCATCTCTGTAGGTGGTGAGCTTGTTCAGATATGTGGAAATAGTATCACCCTTCTCCATCTTGATTCTTCGAAGCTTATCCTTAAGTGCCATTTTCCTCTGGTCGCTACTATTCTGGTAGAGGTCCTTCAATGTCTTCCACATTAAAAATGGAGTACCCCTCCCATGGAGATTCGAGACAATATGGTCTCGAACTCCCTCAAGGATGATCTGTCTCGCCTTCGCCACACACTTCTTCCACTCAGCCAACTCTTGTGCATTAGTTGAAGCTGGATTTTGGATTTCTTGATCAATGAATTCCTTCAAGCCATTATCTTCTAATACAACCTCCATTCTATATTTCCATGCTATGTAATTTGAGATACCTTCCTTGGCATACTCGAGTCTCAAGCCATAGAACGCCATTGACCAACCTTGAAGTATGATAAGAATTCGATTTGCACCTGCAACCCCGAACTTCAAACTTCGGATTCTCTTCGTAGTATATTATTCATAGCTCCGTTATCCTGTAGAAAATTTCTACAAATACAGCTATGGTACCATGTAGAAAATTTGTTGTAGGTTAACCCGATAATGCAATATAAATCAAAGGAGAATACTATAGCTTACTTCTACTATCAATTTGCAGAAGATTAAATATCGAGCTAAAAAATATAACCAGAAGAAGAAGAATCAATTCATAATACACATGAAAATACTTTGGGGAAAGCCTCAGCTAAAACCCCCACTATTTGTATTATCATACAAGGTGGAAATACATTGGAATTATACAAAGCCTTAGCTCTCACAGCTAGCCAGCTCTCAATACAATCCTCACAGATGCTCATAGGAAAACTTCGCTGCTCTCCAGCCTTCCTCTCTGCCCTCCAAGCTCCTATTTCCTTGTGCAGTTCCTCTGGGATGATTCTTCTTCAACCAAATGGAAAACCTCTTCTACCCAGTGGATGATCTCCTTATCTCACACACTGTCAGAATTGCACAATCCTCAAGGAATTATTCCTTCTGCATGCATGAGTTTTCTTTATAAGAAAACGCATGCAACTGATAGTACATTATCCTTGTCTTTAATCTCAACTGGGTCTTTCTCATAATAGACATGCATGAGTTTTTGATGAGGGAATCTTCAATTAACTTGAGTACACTTGTCGAGTGCATGCATGCATCAACTAACTGTTAACTCTCTATTATTTCCTCAAACAGTTTGGAACTAATTTAACTGGACTTAACTCAGTAAATTGAGTTAACTAATTATAACTTAGATATAACCCAATCTTATCTCCTTAATTTAAGGGATAACAGTTGCATGACTTCAGAAAGACTTCTAACTTGAATTTCTCCAACTAATTAACTCAAGATGAATTAATTAATTATTTCCAAGTAGCTAGTAAGACTAAATTCAATTTTAATTCACAATTTAATTCAAGGACAAATTAAATTGGAATATTATTGTTGCCACATTTCAACAGAGTCTCCTTTAGGTTGGAGCCTGAGAACACTTCAGGGCGACAGGGTGGTGCTAGGAAAGTTAGAGCATGTGCAGGGTATTGGAACATCCTTTCAATCGGAGCTAATCAAACTAGGGCATTAGAGAATCCTTCTAGATGGAGCTAGTAAATGAGGGTGTTGTAGCATCCTTTCAATTGGAGTTGATAAATTAGGGGGTTGGAGCCTCCTTCCATTTGTTGCTAGATAATCTTGGTAGTTGGAGCTTCATGTTGATGTAATCATTAAAGACCTATATTAGAAGTGCTCGGTGGTTTTTCTCCCAGAAGGGTTTCCACCTAAAAAACTCTTGTATATTGTCTTTGATATTGTGCATTGTTGAATGGTGTTGTCGATTTATGTTTTGATCTAATGTTAATGCTAATTAATGCTATGAAGATTAAAAATTAACTAATTTAAGTGAAATATTGATTCACACCCTTCTTAGTATTTCCAACAATTGGTATCAAATCAGGTTCCCTTCATTTACAACTTAACAACAAGACAAATCTCAAAGTTGAAAAGATGGGAAAATCAAAGAACACACTTCCAAACGATCAAAGGAAGTCTCTAGTATTACACTAGTCTCAAAATTTGTTGAAGAGAATCAAGTTGGTATATCTCCTTATTTCAATGAAGCCAAATATGATATCTGGGAATCCATAATGGAAGGATATTTGAAAGCTCATGGATATAATGTATGGAACTTTGTTGTTTATGGAGACACATCTATCAATGAATCTAGAAGGTACAATACAAAATCCATGAATTTCATTCTTAGTGCTCTTCCAGATTCTATGAAAGCCAAAGTGGATTAATGCTCATCAGCCAAAAGGATTTGGAAGAAGCTTCTCAATATCTACTCAAAGACACATGCAGTTCAAGATGAAGATGAAGATGATGGTTATGATTTAGATGAAGTAGAGAAGAAGAAGAACTAGTATTCAAAATGGAGGGAGAATTGATTAGTGCCTTATGTGATCTTAAAAAAGCAAGGAAGCGAAATTAGATACTTAAAGAAGAAGTTGTCCGTCTAAAACTCCAAGTAGAGGAAGCATCAAAGAAAGAGAAAATCTTGACAAACCAATTAGAGGAATTTATTTAGAAGTATGAGATAGAATTTAGTCAAAAGAAAAAGGAACTTGATGTCTCTCTAGATGAAATAAACTAGCTCAAAAAATAGTAGAAGGAGAAATTTCAAGATGTTGAAAGGAAAAATCATGTCATTAATGAGAAGGCTCAAGAAATTTCTCAGTTGAAGATGTAGTCCAAAGAAGCAAGGGGAGCTCCATGTAATGAAGGCATAAGCTCCAAGCCTCCACAAAGCAAGGTTAAAGAGAATCCTGATAGAAAAATCACTTAAAGGCCACATCAATGTGAAGGTTAGGAGAAGGTTGAAAATGTTGTTACTTCAAGAAGTAATGTTGAAGTAATCAAGGACAGGGATCAACAAAAGTTTTTACCTCCTCCATGAAAGAATGTATTCAAGATATCATTAATGTAATCCATTCCATTCAGGTATCCTAGTATGTTTAATGGATATTGTTTTTTGGTATAATTTATGGGATAAGGCTAGGGATTACAAAGCTTAAGATAGGGATGGTTATCAAAGACATTATCAAAACCCTAGAAGAAAAGTTGCAAGAACACAAGATAGATATTCAAATGGCTTCATTAGCAAAAATTATATGACAGGTGCTTCGCCATTCAAGTATCATGTAGAATGCTTCAAATGCCATAACTATAGACATATAGCTCATGATTATAGATATATGATGGAATATTTCATGAAGGAGAAATATAATATCAGGTACAAGAAGGTTTTTAGAAGAAAACAAAACAAAGAAGATCAAGTGAATGAAAAAATATCAACAGTCATGCTCTTAGGATTTGTGAAGTCACAAGGTCATGATGAATCATGATGGAAGATGTTAAGGTTTAGGATGATATGGTTGTAGAGCTGGTTCATACATTATTCTGAAGAATCTAGCTTGATGACTCCCTGTCTTGTGAATATTAAAGAGGGGGGTGTGAGTAGCAATGGTTACAAATTTGAGGATCTATCCTTTTGTAAGTTGACATATAGCAAATGGAAAGAAATCATCTGATTAGAAAGAAACACTATATATAGATTTGTGTTCAATGGAGCAGAAGGTTTAGAAATCAAATTCATTGATATAATTTCACAAGGGCTCATGGTAAATCTCTTCGGTAATGAATATTGACAAGTGGAATCAACAGTAGCAAGACGTGAAAGGCATAGCATGTCAGGGGGTGAGAAGCAGACAAAGGAAGAAAGGCATATTGTAGGAAGACAAAGGAATATATTTCATCAGGTGGAAAGAAGCAAACAAAGGAAGAAAGGCATATTGCAGGAAGAGAGAGGAATATATTTCATCAAGGGGATTAACCATTTGTCATTGATGTCAAAGGTGGAGAGAAATCAGGAGAAGAATATCATAAGCATGAAGTCAGGGGGAGCAGTGATCACAAGGAGAGTATGTGTGTTTCCATCAATGACAAAGTGCGAAATTCTTGAATGGTGTTGTAATTGATGCTAATGTTTTCTTTGAACACTTTTAATATTCATCTAAGGATGCATTGTGTTATCTCAAAATCAGGCCCTAGAAGGCTACAGACCAAGAAGACTTCAAGTAACTGTTTCAAACCAATCTTTTAGCTAAGGCTTAGCCTCCTTAGCCTAAGAGGGCTCTCTCAAGGGATTAAAGGTTTTTGATTATGATCAAGATGGCTAACTCTTTGTGAAACAAATAGAAATGAAAATGGTGGAAACAAAATTAATAGGTATACACTGGGCTTATGGAGTCATATGTGATCTAGTATTAACAGTAGGATTGGCTTTGCATAAAAGTCAAGGCATTCAAATTTCAATATAGGTATAGCACACCAAACACAAAGAAGACAGTCAACGAGTATATGAAGGAAATTAGAACACTGCAAGTGATTTCTAAGTAATTAAATACTCATAACACTGTAGATAACCATGAAAATACAACAAAAGAAACTCATACATTGAATTCTATATGATTCTTGAGAAGCATAAGCCAATACCGTATTACCAGAAAAACGGAGTCTTTACATAGGCCGAATATCAGAGCTTTTTCACATAAATTTCCAACCCTGAGTACATTTCTCTTTCTTCTATTTATTGAGCTCTTCTATCTGACCGAGATTCCTCCTCAAGCATGAGGGGAACTCGAAATCTACTTCTAATGACATCTATTCAACTTTTAACTACCTATTAAATGTAATAAACTGCAACTAGACTTTCTAGAAATCTAAATCAAATAGGAGTCCAACTCAATATTATGATAATAATAGCCTTAATTACAATCATTCTCGTTCTTTGACATGTGGTCCCTTTTTAGTTTGGTTGTGGTGGATGTTCAAAGCTTTATACTGGTCTTCAATGTCACATCTTCTCCATTTCCCCTGAAACATAGGAAACTACCCCTATTTATCAGCCTTTTTTTTGCCTCAAAAATGTTCAATCCAAAGAACCATGCCCTTCATCTTCGATTATCCAAAATATATATCAGATTGCCACGTCCTTGATGTGCTGTCAACCTCTTTCACGTGTGAAGGAAAAAGCTTTTCCAAGCTGTCTGACATATCTTGGACTGTAGTAAATGTGCTTACTTTATGACAAAAAGTTTAGAGTTGGATTCGAATACATGTTTCCTCCACCTGTCTTGACCTTGTTGAAAGTTGATATCTTTAGATGATCCCTTGAAGATACTCCCTTTTCAAAATTTCTTCTTGTATTTCAAAATCTGTTGACTGAGATTAGATTGTGTAGCTTCAGCAGTTTCGTAGTGCGCTACGAAACTGCTGAGCGTTAGTCATCATCTTCAGCAGTTTCGTAGCGTGCTACGAAACTGCTGTGTTATTTCAAAAAACACAGTTTTCTCAGACTAGCTCAACCAAAATTTTGTTGTTTTGAGCCTTTTGTTATTTAAACATTCTTTCAATTGCTCCAATGGCCTTTAAAAATTGAATGGAAATGTATGATTCTTCAAGAAAGATTATACCAAGCAACACCATCAAAAATTTGAAACATAGCCTTACTTGAGATTTCTTTAAGGAGATTCTTTCAGCTGGCTTAACTGTATCTTTAAGTCTTCAATTTGTTTCTTCATGACCTTGATCCCAGGTCTGAGGTTTGTATTGACCTTTCTGATAAATTGAGCTTCCTTTATTGCAGGAACAGTCCAGCTACAGAATTGAACACTAAAATCAACCACCTCGGGAATTTGAAATGTTTGGTCCTCCCACCGAGCTTGCATTTGGTCAAAATAAGCCTCCTTAACTGCAAATTTCCTGGCAGCTTTCTTCAGTCTAGTAATTTCAAAGTTGGCCAATTCCAATCTCTTTTTCAAGTCTTCCTCACTATCTTCTTCTTGAATGGCAATTGTTTTGCCTTTATCCTTTATTTCATGAGGTCGTGTCACCTCCCCTGTTTCATCTGCTCTTGGCGGTACCTCCTGCATTTGTTTAAACTTCCTCGTTATGGGTCTCCTAGGCTTAAATACAAATTGATCAACTTGCTCATCAAACTTTAGTTTCTTTGAGGCTTTGACTCTCTTAGCCTTGTCTTTTCCTGACTCTATTAAATCTACTTGCACTAGTGGAGACTCTTCAATGTCAATGGCTTGCAATAAGTCATTTAAGTCTCCTTTTGAAACAGGGCTTTCTTCAATAGTCACTGACTTACCCTTTTCCTTAGCTACCTGGCTCCTAGTCCTTCTTCTTTGAACTCCTTCACCTGTGCTTGATTCATGTGCACTTTCTTTAACCTGAGTTTTCTCTT
Source organism: Pinus taeda (assembly GCA_000404065.3). Taxonomy (NCBI): domain Eukaryota; kingdom Viridiplantae; phylum Streptophyta; class Pinopsida; order Pinales; family Pinaceae; genus Pinus; species Pinus taeda. Next base: position 37,628 of record APFE030490920.1, on the reverse strand, counting down.
TAAGAGACCGCTGGGGTGTATCCTGAATAGTCAGTGGCTTGGTGGATTCTCTTACTTGTTTCCTTGCCTTCAACTTTGAAAACCTCTTGGATCTTGTTTCTGTCTAATGACCAATTGTTGTTGGAAGATATTTTGTAGCTTGAGGGCTGAGACCAGTCTCATTCTTTAAACCAGACACGAATAGGAATGTGTGTCAGTCCCTACCTACCCTCTGGAGTTCATGTATAACTATCAACTTAACCAAGCCATGGTGGAAAAATGAAGTCTCACAGGCTTCTTTCTTTAGCTGCACCTTATCACACATTTTACTTAAGCTACGGAATAAGTAAAAAGGTAGATCAATAGATGCCTTTCCTGTTAAATGCAACAGAAGTTTAAAATGGTATGAATACACATTATTATATCTCCCTTCACAAGTAAGGTACTTCTGTATACAAGTAAGCAGATTGGCATATGACTCTTTGACATAACTTCTAGGAACAGACTTGTTTAAATCTGAGTTAATGAATTCCTGCTTTAGAAACTCTTTGCATGGGTTCATATCAAATTTTAAATTCATAAACCAACTTTCTTGTCCCCTTGGAATCTCCGTAACTGTGTATATCATGTTTGGTGAGACCTGCAATTCCAGCATACCAACCTTTGAGTTTAGTCCTGTGAAATTCAGGGCAAATTCCTTGGTAACTTGTGCATGACCTCCCTAGAGTTTCTTGCAAAAATTCCAACATCCGGCTTGTTTGAATGCATGCTCGACTTCTCTGTTCTTCAAGGTTATGTCTAAACCTTCAGGCTCATTTCTCAAACATTTGCCTAATCTGTGGTCTTTTCTTTCTGTCGATCCATCCATGAAGGTTCAGTGTAATGGAGGTTGGGAATGCTAGCATTGCTCAAACTCCAATCTCTGCCTTCTTGGATGACTGCCTCACTTGATAGCTGCCTCGATTGATAACAATGTTTTCAAATTGAAATCTTGCATACTTGTTTCTCATGCAAATAATGCAATCATCATTAAGACTGTGCATACCTGGGTTTTCTTGGAACTTGCAATATGTGTGTATCAATGTACCTAGCAGTTGTAATGATAGAGATAAGCAGTTGGACATGATATGTGGAGTGCATAAACTGACAATGAATGACGCAACTATAACTCAACTTGACAAATTTGACAATTAGGAAAGATTCGCTGCGGAATGCACGAATCTCCGATTTCATAGCGCAGTCAGTTTCAATTTTGAATTATGTGCTACGAAATCACCTAAAACATATCGCGCTGCGAAATCACCTAAAACCTGTTGCGCTGTGAAAATACTTCAAAATGGTTACATGCGCTATGAAATCACCTAAAGGACTTTGTGGCACATAATAACTTTTAAACAAAACTGACACATGGCTATGAGACCGGTGATGAATGAGAATGACCAGTGATGAATGAAAATGCATATTTGACTCAAGACTCCTAAGACTTAGACTCTAAGGCAAACAAAAATCAAACTTTGACTAGCACCGACTTTTCCCATCAAACTAATGTGAGACATTTTGGTATTAGAATTCTTAAGTGATAACACATTGATTCGAATCCCCACTAGTTAAGAAGCCCTAGAAGGATGAGGAGCTCTTGTTTTGTGGCCATGATGCCCTTATTTTGATAAAGTATTTGGATAAGAAGATAAATGGTATTGAAAATGAGACCATCATAAATTTATTTTCCTCATCGTGCCAATTCCAACGGTAGGTGGCATGCCTCAGAACTCCTCACGGTTAAGGAGATATGCTTGATCAAAGTTTTTCCCTCAAGATTTTGGTTAAAGCCCCCAAAATGTGATGATGTGGCAATTAAATGATTAGCAATATATTTGATCAATTCATAAGGCCAAGAAGGATTATTATTTAATAAA
>APFE030490920.1:21889-34996 GCA_000404065.3 Pinus taeda | reverse complement strand
CCTTCATTTAATTATCAACTCATGCACTCAATTTGACATATCTTCTGTGGATTTTGAGGCCTAGTTTTGTCATGATTATCTAAAGGAGCAGGTCGAGATTTGAAGGATTTTTTAGTATTTAAAAGTTTTATCTTTTTATTGGTTCTTTGTTGAACAAATTTCATGGTTCTAAGAAAAATACGCTAACTTGAGGCCTGTATGAGGCCAAGTATAAAGTTTATCTGAGGCTTGGATCTGCTTCCTCTGACCTTTCTTTGCACATGTTGTAGGGCTCTCTATGGAAAGCATTTTTGGCGCTTCTGAGGTATCTTTTACAAGGCTCTTTGGCTTTGTTTGAGAAGCCTCCTAAGTCTCGGACCAAAGGTTCATTGTGATTCTGAGGCCTATCTTTGGGGGCTAATTTCATACTTATTGCAGACCTTTTTGTGGCTCAAGTTAGGGCTTACTGAGGCCTCTCTTATGGAAAATTTGTATGGTTTAAGCATGGGGGCTTCACTCAATGAACCTTTGACATAGCACATGCATTCATGGCATACTAAAAAATACCCTTAATTTGACTACATATTGGAAAATACCTTTAAAAATCACATTATTTAACCCCTGCCAATACAAACCTAATACACCTTCCCAATTTAAAAAACCCCTACTTTCACTAGATATTGTAGGTATCCATTTTTTCATTAACATATTTTATTCCCCTTTATATTTTTCATTATCTTTCAGCTCCATCTTTTATACTTGCCAATATAACAACCCTTTACCCCCTATTATATGCTCAATATATTATGTCGTTTTTTACTCAATATATATCCCCCAATGAATGCACGTGGTATGGTATTGCTCCCCCGGTGAAGCCCCTGTGCATTTAAGAGGCATAATTTTAGGCTACTTTAATGGCTAACCTAAGTTTCATTTGAGGTCTAAGCAAATAGTTATTGGAATGGTTATTTTCTGGATAAAAACAAAATAAGGGGCAATTTGGAATCTTGTTTGAAGCAACATTCAGTGGCTATAAAAACTTCGTTTTGAGGTTGTTTGGTGGAAAATTTAGTTAGCTTCGTGGGTCTTCTTAGGTTCATTCATAAACATATTTTTTAGGAGTTTTAAAGACCCCTTTCTGAGGCTCATTTCAACTATTTTTAGGGAATGTTTTAGCCCTTCTTCGAGACCTATAATAGGACATTTCTAGGACAAAAATCTGAATAATAATGTGCAAAGAGAAGCACATATTTCTGAAGTATTTTGCAGACCTATCCTTATGTGGATCATTTGGACTATTTTGAGGCTTATTGAGGACTCTTTTGGAGCAATAGTTGTGGGTTGAATTAGAGCTCTTTGTGAACATTTTCTTTAAGTATAGATTTGTATCCCTGAGACTCATTTAAGGATTGTTTTCTGGGGATTTCTCTGGGGCTTGCACTGAACTCTCTTCAAGACAGAAATCTATGAAAATTTGTGATTATTCCTCAACTATCATCTAGAAGTAATCAAGCCAAAATTCCTGAGGTATTTTGCATATTTGTTTGAAGCCAATCTGAGACTGATTCTACATTTATTAAAGTCTAATATAGGGTTGAATGCAGCTAGGTTCTTAATTAACTATCTATGATGGCATCCTCTTAAGTGAATAAGTGACTTGTTCATGTGGAAATGTCAAAGGTTGAATTTCTTTGCCCAATTGTGTGACTAAGTCTGAGATTGATGGGATATTATTGATTGCATTTTATTTCTTAATGTGTTGTCATTCGTATATCTTACTATGGAAAACTTGTGATCATGTCTTACTATAATTTCTACATGATTTATTGATGAGCTACCACAAGGATATTAGGGAGTATTATTTTCAATACTAATCTAATTACTTATATAATGAATAAGGTTGTTGAGGACAAGAATTTGTAGTAGTATTGTTGATGATAGTGTTAGAATTGTGTTGGACATGAGCCTTATACTATAATCAAGTCTAGTGGTGATTATATTAAGTTCAGATTGATGCCATATATTGTTGAATTCTAAAGGGTTCAAAATATGTTACAATTATTGCTATTGTCAGAATATATTGTTATGATTTGTATGCAAGCATAGTTATGTGTATGTTGCTATAAATATATATTGCAAAAATTTGTTGACTTGAGATATTGTGTTGTTATAGCATGAGACAGAGTAGGTGTCATGAATTATATTGTAGAGGATATGAGGAACAACACATTTTTGAAGATATTGCTAAGTTTTTTACTTCTATTGTTCACATCATTGTTAAACATAATATTGTGAGGATATTATTCCTAGGTTTTGATGTATTGTTGAGTATCATATGGTTAGGGTTTGGCTCGATATGCTACTGCTACAGAGATTAGAGTTGTTAGTAATTGTTGAACAATTATGTATGTTTCTCCTAGTGTATGACCATGACCTCTTATGAGGATGGAGTCTGCAGAAGTATGAATTGATTGGTATGTTGCAACATGTGCAGTGACAATGAAAATAAAATTATGACATTATTATCACAGTTGAACAGAAGTAAACACAATACAGTGATAGTACATGGCATTGGCAATGTTAGGTACCTATAATACTAGTGTATTCCCTCATTGTTATTGTCAATGTAGCCCCCTTATTTTTATTTGTGTGCCCATGTAGTCCCCATATTGTTATTATTGTGCCCCATAGATGCCCACTATTGTTTTCTTGTGCCCTTGCATTATTATTATGTCGGCTCTTATTATATTGTGACCCCTTAGACTCCTATATATAGAAAGGAGGTTTTGTCATTTGAATCATCTAAGAATTTCATTTATGTAATGTAAAGGAGGTTTCCCCCTCGAATAGGATAATTTTGAAGTCGTTGATCTCTATATTTGTGAGCTAGTCGCATAACATTTAGTATCAGAACTTTGGATTCTAGGGTTTCGCTTCTTTAAACAGGATATCTTGGAATTTTCACTATAAATTTTTTCCTACGAGGCTTCAGAAGCTGATATTTTTACCACATGTATCCAAAATCTCATAGAACATAGTGTAAAAATTTAAAATCTTGGTTCATTGTATTTTTAAATGTATTCTCTGAGGAAGTTAGGGTTTTTGCGAGCTCCAAAATTTTGTCTCAAATAGGTGACCTAGGGAAAATAGTCATAACATTTTTCTATGAGGCTTCAGAGGCTGAAATTGTTATCACATGGATCAAAATTCACATAGAACTTTGTGTAAAAATTTCACATCTTGGTTTGCTATATTTTCTGAGATATGCTCTGAGGAAGTTAGGGTTTTTGCAGGCTTCAGAATTTTGTCTCAAAAAGATGACCTAGGGAAAATAGTCATAACTTTAGTTTCGGGCATCAGATTTGAATTCTATAAAAGGTGGCTAAAAGAGCACAAATTTTAGTTTTTTTTGTAGTAATTTCAAGGCCGAACATTGAAATAGTGACACATGACATGTCGTACAACTTCGCTCTACTGACCAATCCATAATCAGGTCATCGTGGGAGATTTGGCATAACTCTCTCTTAAAGAATCCAATCTCGATCAAAATTGTGGGGTTGGAAATAGGGATCAAAGAGCTATCATAAGAAGAAATTTCATAACATGGAGATCTGAAATTACAGAGTTACAATCGTTTCACGATCGAGCTCCTAAAAGCAAGAAAAAGTTGTGTATTTTTTTTAAGTTGCATAACTTTTGTTTGAAAAATCAATTTGAAATGATTCAAAGGGCATAGTGAAGCATAGATAGCATTGCTTTATTTCAAAATGCCTCGAAGCAAGAAAATGGAAACACATAGTAAGCAACCAAAAATATCTACTATGGCACATGAAGAAGACGAAGAAATGCAACATGATATATCAAAATTACGATACCAAGTGCAACAAATTTAAACAAAAATGAAATGGAAGCTAAGATGGATGGTTTGAATAATAGTTTAAATCAAACATGGAAGATTAGAAGAATGGTAAAAAAGCAGAAATGGAAGGTTTGAAGGGAGGTTTGACAAAGTTGCTATAATAAATGTTTCCTAATGGTGAAAATGTATTAAATGAAACTCATGATGAGAACAAAAGAAATGTTATACATGATTTCATAAACTAACGTTGGATTGAAGGCCCACCATATTCCAAATATTGATATGAGGAATTTTGATGTCAAGGATACAATAACATGGATACTACAAATGAAGCAATATTTTGATCTTCGTAATGTGCAACATACACAAAAGGTACGCATTGCAACTTTATATTTAGAACCCAATTAGTTTGTATGGTATCGATGGCTTTGTTCTCGTAAACCACTTATCAGTAGGTCAATTTTTACAAAGAAAATGATATCACATTGTGAGGATACAAAGATCAACACCTTTAGCCAATTGATAAATCTCAAACAAAAGTCTTCAATGGCAGAACACATTGAAGACTTCCAAAAATTGAATATAAGTGTAAATTATATTCCATAAGGCATATGATTGATGTATTCATGGGGACTTTAAATTATAACATCCAACATGAGGTTCGCCTTTGGCAACCTAATTCATTGGAGAAGGCATTCAGGCTGGCAAGAAAAATTGAAAGAAAAATTATGGAAACAAGGAAGCCTACCACTCACAACTATAAAGATGGAAGTGTTGTTGCTCCTAGCGTTCCACAACCTACAAGGTTGACACCACAACAATTGGAAGAAAAAAGAGAAAAAGGGCTTTGTTACAATTGTGATATCAAATACACTAAAGGTCATAAATGTGTTAAAAATAAATTAATTTACGTAGATTGTGAAGAGGAGGAAGAAAAAGAACAAGAAACGTCAAAAGAAGAGGATATACACCAGGAACTAATCCTAAAGAAAGAATAAATGAATCCGACCATATATTGTAATGTATTTGCAGGAATTATCACTCCTAAAACTCTCAAGATAGAAGGACATATCAAGAAGAAAAAGGTAATAGTGTTGATTGATTTGAGTAGTACCCATAATTTTATTCATTGTAAGATAGCCATTGAATTGAATTGCTTCCTATATCTAGCACCAAAGTGTCAAGTGATGGTTGCAAATGGAGGAACCATAAATTGCTCTGAAAAGTGTCATAATATCAAGCTATCCATGGGAGAATATGTATTGAATAGTCCAATGATTTCCATTCCAATGGGTGGTGTTGATGTTGTACTAGAATTCCAATGGTTACAATCTTTGGGTACGATAGCCTTTAATTTTCAAGAACTTTTCTTGAAATTTTTTTGGTAAGGAAAGGAAGTTTAATTAAGGAGTATCGGAGGGAAATCGGGAAAGATAATCATCTGTAATGGCATGACAAAGCTTCTAAATAAAGAACAACGGGGTGTAATTTCACAATTATGTTCACTAGAGGTTCAAACATCAAAATCAACTATTTCTATAGATCTCCAAAAAGTCTTGGAAAATCATTCTAAGGATCAAGCAGTGGAAGATCACATCGAGCATCAATAACATGCTCTCCAAATCATATAGGATAACCTCACTTTGGCACAGCATAGAATGAAACAACAGGCATATCAACATCGCAGTGAAAGAAGTTTTGATGTAGGTGACTGGGTATTTTTACAGCTACAATCATACAAACAAATGTCCCTTAAGCAAGCTAAGAAGGATAATAAATTATCACTGAAGTAGTATGGTCCTTACAAGGTGTTGCAAAATATTTCTACTATGGAATACAAATTGGAGCTCACTGCAACTTCCCAAGTGCACCCATTTTTCCATGTTTCATGTTTAAAGAAGGTTATAGGTGACAAGCTCCCAGTTCAAAAAATATTGCCAGAACTTAACGAGGAAGGAAAAATCATATTAGAACCTGAAACAATCACAAAAACAAGAACTCGACAACTACGAAATTGATCAATTTAAGAGTATCTCATCAAGTGGAAGAACTTGCCTACTGAAGATTTCACATGGGAGGATGAGAATTTTATATAGAAGCATCCATAACTACTCAAGTGTTGAGGACAACACTTTTTTTAAGTAGAGGGGCATGTTAGGTCCCTATAATACTAGTGTATTCCCTCAGTGTTATTTTCAGTCTAGCCCCCTTATTTTTATTGTTGTGCCCATGTAGTCCCCGTATTTTTATTATTGTGCCCCATTGAAGCCCACTATTGTTATTGGTGTTCCCTTACATTATTATTGTTATGTCGACTCTGATTATATTGTGACCTCTTAGACTCCTGTACATAGAAAGGAGATTTTTTCATTTGAATCATCAAAGAATTGTTCATTTATATAATGTACAGGAGGTTTCCCCCTTAAAGAGGATAATTTTTAAGTCGTTGATCTATCTATTTATAAGTTGGTTTCTTAACAAATAACATTAACATTAGGGTTTAATAGCTTGATGTGTATGTTAAGCATAGATTGTTATTGATCGGGTGTGGTGACTAAGCAGTGTAACCAGTGTGATCTATCTTTCTTTTATCTTCCATATTTTATGGTGGTAGGGTGGTGCAAGGCAGAGATTGGAGTCTTATTTAGGTTGGAGCCTAAGAACACTTCAAGGTGGAAAGGTGGTGCTAGGGCAGGTTGGATCATGTGCAGGGTGTTAGAGCATCCTTTCAATCAAAGATGATAAAATGAGGGCATTGGAGCGTCCTTCCAATTGGAGCTGGTAAATCAGGTTGTTGGAGCATCCTTTCAGTTGGAGCTAATAAATTATGGGGTTGGAGCCTCCTTCATTTTTTGTTGGATAATCTTGGCATTTAGAGCTTCATGTTGATGTAATCATTAAAGACCTATATTAAAAATGTACAGTGGTTTTTCTCCCATAAGGGTTTCAACCGAAAAGTCTCTTATGTCTTGTCTTCGATATTGTGCATTATTAAATGGTGTTGTTGATTTATATTTTAATCTGAGGTTAATGTTAATTAATGCTATAAATATTAAAAATCAACTAATTGACGTGAAATACTGATTCAGGGCCCCTTCTCAGTATTTTTAACATTTACTTAGGTTTTTCTCCTTCATATCACTTTCCATTTTGCATATGCCCCTTGTTCATAATCACTTGAACATTTTTTTTTTCAGCAATGTAATATTTGTTTGGGTTAGGAGATTTCCTATTTTCCCTAATAAGTTTTGTTTCAAGGTGGCAGGAGTAATGGAGGTAATACATTATGCCAAAGGAAAAAGATAAATTTAGTATTCTTGGGGTACGGGTTTAGCCTCAAACAATCAAGCAAAATCCTATAGCCATTATCAAGGCCTGCGCCAAGCACTATCAGCGAAAGTCACCAAGTTAATTGTAACAAGGGACTCTTATCTCCTCATATTTTATTTACAAAAAGGCTTATCCCCTGATAATTTGAAATTGACAGCTATCCTTGCAAGAATAAGATACTTGCTTGATAAATTTGAACAATATGAAGCATTTCATATTCTAAGACATAACAAAACAAAGGTTGACTTGTTTGTAAATCGTAAAGTTAGATTAAAAAAACAAGACTTGGTGCTTAATAATAATAAATGTTTGATTCCTTAAAGGACTAGAATAACATCATGACCAAAAGCAAAAGGGTCCTTTCAAAATATGAAAACAAGTGGAGTAAGTGGTTGTCTATGTGGAGGTTCCTTTGAGCTCCCAAACCTTGACATGCCAATAGAGGAGCTGAATAACCAAGAGGACAAGGACTTATTAGCAACAAAACCGAAAAAAATAGACTGGTACCCAATGAAATGTAATTTCTTTTGTTGGAAAGTTACTGGAAGCTTTATACTTGTAGACAAATAGATAATTATGAATTGTATAGAGAAGAACAATCCCATTTTTTAGATATTATGTTCTATTTCAGACCCAAAATTATATCTCTATGACTCATTATTCTCTTTGATATACATATGAGGTATTCTTGCATGCCTTATGTAAGTTTTTAACACAAAAAATTAAGTTGTGATTAAAAAAAAAAACAAGTTTTGTTTCCACTTAATATTAAAAGTAACATTAGGATATTGAAGGATTAAAGTAGAAAAATAATGGTAGGAGGGAAAATTTTCACTAGAGACAAATTCCATTACAATAATACTATCTTGTGGCATTATCATTATCATTGTATGCTAATGTAGTTTTTTGAGAAAAAATGAAGTTTACATGATGGAGAACAACATGTTATAAGGAACATCATGATTTTCATTAGCCTAGTGCCATTGTTATATTATAATTATCAGAACACTTTTAAATTCACAACATTGTATTAATGATGAAAATTATGAAACAAAAAAATTTCTCACATCATTTATGTGTCAAATATTGTAATTGCAAAAAACACCTAAAAGGGTCACATTTGCATTGAGTTTGCATGAAAAGTGTGGTTGTTGCATCATGCTTTGTTGACTTGAGCATTGACATTCCATGTGGATGTCATGATTTCATGGTGAATGTGTCATATTCGCATCCTAATAGTTTCAAAATCTATTTCTAAACTCAAAGATATCGTCTTTGCTATATCAAAAAGTCTTAAGTTGTACTAAGCATGATATGAGAGAGTGCATATAACTCGAATGAAAGCAATCTAATAGAATGTGATTTTCTAAATTGCTAAGCTTGAAAACAAAAGTTAAAATAGAGATAGACTAACAATAGGTATGGATCTATCTCTTCATCATGATCAACCTTCTTATCCTCTTAGAGGTATGGTTCCTCCTTGGCTCTAAAGCCACTATAGGAAAAAAAATAGAAGATCCCAATGATTTTGCATTAGCTCCAAATCCCTAATAATATTTACTTCCATCAAGTACATTTTCTTATCTAGGTAAGCTTCCACCTGAGCTATAATCTATAATATGTCATGGGCTTGATACTTTTTATTTTCTAGAGAATACACCACCATACCTTTCACCTATTAATACAAATCCAAAATTCAAACATATTGGATTCTCAAACTTTGGTATGTTCTAGATCAGAGAGCCAAGCTTAGAACTCTATATCAACTAGCACAGTATGGATTTGTCCACAATCTTCCTAAACTCTATCCTTAACTTTTACAACCTTTCCATGGACCTTAACTTAGAATCTAATTTGATAAACCTCAAAGAATGCCTAACTAGAGTCATCTTCTTCTAGTTGGGGTTAACTTCCACATCTATTTTTCCTCAAAATTCCATTACAAGCACATCCACAATGACAAGATGTGGGCATGCCTATCCATCATTGAGAGAATATATGATAATACTTAGTCCAACCGTGGTATGTCCTTATCCCACTATCAAAGAACCTAACCACCATCTAAAATGAACCAAGATAAGATGACCTAATGGAGAGCCTCATTGCCATCCAAACTGAGGCAAGATTATAAAATGTATCTCCAATATCACCATAAGCACCATCCATCATCATAGAACTAGTCATCATAACCAATGCATAGGGGAATGATGAATGTGATTCATGGGATAATACTACCCATTACCAGGGCATCCTTTCTTCCTCATATGTTTAACCATAATGTTAAATGTTCCTTATTTCACAAAACAAGTAGTTAATATGCCTCTCAATGTGTGTGAATCATGATGGGTGATATTTTGTGGTGACACCCACTTGAGTGAAGGAAGAAACTTTATTACTAAGATATATAACCATAATGAGCTAGTGTATATAAAGTTAGAATAAATAACCTTGATTTGTTTAAATAGCATACATCTTACATGTTGAACATAAAGATTTTTATGATCATATTCTTATTAATTAAAAAGATGGAAGGAACTAAAGATAGTTAATTATTGACTTATAATATTGATGTTAGAAAGCTCAGCGAAGAAAAAAATTAAATGGAGAACTTGTAAATATTTATCAAAAAGCCACATAGACTTATTAATTATTACATAAATACAAACACTTATTAATTATTACATAAATACATTTTAAAGTAAAGAAAATTAAGTTTTGGATTTGTTCACATGAGATTTATGATATAATAAATATGAAAGAATACTTCAATATTTTCTTATAATTTATTTACATTTGTTCATTATATTTTACCTTTTTTTAATTGATTTTTAGGTACAACAATAGCACTTTGCTTATAAAAAAGAAGAAATTGCATATTCAATACAGATGATAGACTATAAAGTGATTTTATTCTATAGATAGTTAATAATTATAAATGGTTTTTGAAAATAAGACTTTAGTGTAGGATATGTGGCAAAAATATTAAGAGAGGTCAACAAACATTGAAATGATTGTTTGGAAATGATCACTTTGGACAACTTATAGACATAAAAGATTCAATAGAAGTCTGGAATAATTTCAAAAAATAAATTCAAGCTCATGAAATTGAAGATATACCACTTGATAGTGAGGAATTTGGTATACTAAAGATTATTAGTTGACTTTAAAATATATTTTACTCCTCCACTTAAAATGGACACATATTTATTGAAAAACTCCTCCACTTAAAATAGACACATATTTATTGAAAAATGAAACGAAGAATTTCATAATATTTTACATATCAAATTTACATACTCTACCAAATAAACTCTCCATAAAAACAAATATTTTAAATATATTATTTATCCTTATTTCCTTTTTTTTAATTATTTATAAATCTATTCCATTCAAAAATAATATCATAAAGAATTATTTAATTATATATATATTGATAATTATTAATATTGTTTTTTTATACATAAAATTTATTACATCATACTTATATAATTTTTATTTTATTTTTTTATTGTAAAAAAAATTACTTCACAAAACATTTTAATCACACGAACAAAAAAATTCTAGGTTTCCATTCTAATCAACATATATATAAATATATGAAAGAAAAGCATGAATATATTTTCCATGTGTTATTTAGTTGTTATAATCTTATTAGTTCCTGCCTGGGACTATTAGCGATCGATAGATCGTTGACCGAGCATTAGTTTATATTTTGACCAGTTTTTTTTCCAGTAAATTGGCATTTTAACCTAAGTTTAATGCTCCCATTTTTATTCAACAAACTTTTAAGTAAAGTTTTTGGTTCGGAAAATAATTGAGGTTTTATTACAGACTTCACGTAGCTCGATGCAAAAAGATTGACACAATATCATCTTATCCTAAGTAGGCTGTGGAGGCAAAGTTTGCAATATATCTTATCCTAAGTAGGCTGGTTGAAGCGGCAAGTTATTTTATCCAAACTTTGGACTTCCACAACACGAATTTTGCATGGCAGTAGCCACTTGTCTTCTGTTGTTCTTCAATTCTAAATGCTATATTGCAGCACGCTCGCCCTTTTGCATATTTCTCAAATACTATATGGCAGTCGGCATACCTGTCTTTCTCTTCCCCTTTTTCATTTTGCTGCAGAAGGCATTAGCATTTTTCCCATTTTGCTACAGGAGACATTAGCTTGACTCCTTCAGAAGTCTGGAGAAAGTGGCTTCTTCTGAAGTCTGAAGAAAGCTGCAAAGCAGTCTCAAACATATCATTCACAGGTGCGCATACTTAAATTATTCACAGGTACGCATCTTATCCACTTATCCACTGCAACCACAATATTATTCACAATCTTAAATCTATGCCCATTTTATTCATTGTCATCTTTTATCTGAAAACTTTAAAATATTAGTGTTCGCTTCTGTCAAAATAGATCCAACGAGTGTCTCTGTTTGCAAAAGATTACGAGTCTAAATATTTCTGGATTGGGAAGTACCAACGGTGAGAACGAAATGTATATATATATGTATCTGTTTTTGCATAATCACAACAAGATATATAAATCTGGCATTTTATAATGATATATTTTTCGCAAAATACTTCAGTCCTTCATTGAGCCCGGACTAATTATGTCCTTGGTAAGGTCGTTTAGCCCTTCCAAATGTTGACTGGCGAGTAACTAACTTTCTGTGCAAATCTCTAGTTTCGAATTTCAGAGGCTACAGACACGATACAGAGTGTGCAGGTACACACTAGGCCAGGCTACATAGCCGATATCAGGTATTTTCGGTTTCCAGATGCCCTCCATCTTTTGTAAATTAATGTTTTTCTGGAGTAATTTGTCGTTGATGTATGGTGGGTTAGCAATTGTTGCAGGGATTTGAGCGATACTTCTTTTGCTGTACAATTGAATACAATGAAGGCCCCAATGTGTCCTCCCCCTCCACGGGAACCCAAAAATCTTCCCCAGTCTGTTTTGCCGCCTTCGACAATTGATGTTGTCCCTTCGAATGAGATTTGTACTGAACACGCACAAAACGCCGAAGTTGTCATTGAGAGTGCCAATATAACTTCACAAGAAGGAACAGGAAATAGCAGTTCGGAGGATTCAGAGAGCCCAGCCATGGAGGTTAAAGAAATAGCAAACAAGACACAGATTAACAATCGACCATTTCAAATACCTGCATGGAGTGAACCTCTTGGTCAGCCTTATTACCTTGAAGTTCTCAAGGATGGTGCCATTATCGATTCACTCAACGTGTAAGTGTTTTCAAATTTTCGATTTTGTAATGTTATGTTAGTGCCAATATGTTGCTATAGAAGTAACTAGCATTTGCACCAGACGTTGCAAAGAAAACGCCGTAAGACAATAGATAACATATAACACTATGTAAAGCAATCGATAACATATAACACTAATTACCGCTTTTTTGCCCCACCACCTCCGAGCTGGCACCCGTTGTGCTGGCAACCAACACCCGCGTAATTTCAAACAATCCCTCGCGCCAAACATTCATTTGCTCCATTCGCACAACAAAAACATGTCCTCTCGAGCATTCATTTCTCCTGTTCACGGTGCTTGCTCACCTCGTAGGTTCGCTCGCGGTGCTGAATCCCGGCGGGCTGTGCCCTAGGCATAAGGTAAATTATACTCTATGAACAATGACATCCACCATTTTGGCGGGCGCCCGGAAGGCCCATGCATACGAATCCCACCCCGTGCTGCTATAAATTGTCTTCATTGGCAGTTCCCAGCGTCTGGCGAAACAGATACATTCAAGGTCTCCATTTGGGCGCAGGTTCGAGCGACGTTGAAGGTGTTTTCCCATTGCATCGTAATCAGTTACCAGATTTATAACGAACCACTTAGCCATTCAGACATCTTCAATAGTTTTTAGGACGTGGTTTAATGGTTAATAGTTAAGTACGGAGGTCTAATCCCAAACAAAATTATATATATC
>APFE030490920.1:0-19213 GCA_000404065.3 Pinus taeda | reverse complement strand
TATATATGAGCCTTCTCTGTTTACACTACAGACAAATTTACTTTGACATAGAGGCCTAAGGAATCAGGATCTACAAAACCGAATTGTGTTAACATTGCACAAAGGTTTAAAGACCTTTTTCCTTCAAAAATAAGATTAAGGAACAATCCCTAACTCTGTTAACATTGTACACAAGTTTGAAAATCATTTTAATTAAGTGCAATTTAACTATTTTGTGTTTTGGATTTTTTTATTTGGGGTTATAATTTTCGGTAAGATTATGATTTTGTATTATTTAAAATATTTTTTTGAATAGATAAATAGATTAGTAGTATGAAAATTCCTTCTACTCACACATCTGGATTATGAAGATTTAGATTATGTAGATTTTACAACTCAAACTTGTGATTCTAACTCTTTCTTATTAAATTTCAACGAATTAAACAAAAAAATATAACAAAAAAACACCAAAACATAGAATATTTGACTGGATTAAACTAACCCTTACCAAATGGAATATTATAAAAGCACTGCATAACTATGCTTTCAATGTTTAAATTAATGAAAACTACAGCTACTCCCGACCCACAAGATTAAACATTTCTATGAAACAAAGATATCAGAAATTGCAATAGTAAATGATTTAATCAAATAGTCAGAAATATGGCAATGAATCAAAATCAATGAAAACTACAGCTACTCCCGAGCCACAATATTAAAGATTTCTATGAAACAAAGATATCAGAAATTGCAATATTAAATGGTTTAATCAAATAGTCAGAAATATGGCAATGAATCAAAAAAATATGTCCAAGAAAATATCAGTGGGAAAAAACCACTCAAGGTTATACATCAAATCCTTCAAGAAAATAAGTAAAATTTCATGCTCGAACACATTTTCCCTTTTAATTTTCATTCATCCAGCCCAATTTTGAACCAGAATTGAAAAATAATTAATACAAAACATGAAAAAAATTAAAAATTTGCATGGGAGAAAACGCAACTAAATGTGCATGGGGAGAAAACACAACTACTTTTCGTCTGACATCAATATCTATTGTAAGTTGTGTATAATCATGTCCCACATAACTAAATATGAGGAATCTACAAATTTTAGAACTAAAAATGAAAGGTATCACGTTTACATTTTCTAAAAATATTTTATAAGGGAACAAATTACACAATCTCCCATATCTATCTAGTTGGGACCCTGATATATGTAAGATCTTGAGCTTGCCAAACTTCAGGGCCTGCTCATATCTAGAGGGTTTAAAACTGTCTTTTCTTATGCCCAAACTGGGGTGAGAACATGTTCTTGCTTTAGTTACAACAAAGCAATATATGATTCAGCTTAAGCCATGATATGATAAGGAATTGACAAAGTTCCAGCCCTCCCATTTTATAGTGGTTTTGTATATGTTGATGCACCCTGGAACCCTGACTTACCCCCTCTTTATACAGAGTTGGGATCCATGTTAAAATGAATTACTGTATTGTGTTAATGCTGAGTTGGGGGCCATGCTAAAATAGGTTACTGTATTATATTAAGTTGGGTGTTAGGGTTCAAAACTCATTACACATCAGATAAATATTAAAAACTCGTCCAAAAGCCCTAACAAGAAGATTCAATCCATAACATATGCAATAGCAAATTCAGCCAACAATCTACAAAGGAGAATGCGACTATGAAAACATATGCCCACCATAGCACACAAACTATCTATAACCTAATACCATCAATCACAAAATCCATGAAGAGATGGCATATCTACAACTGAAAATTAAAACAACAGAGAAAAATTCTTTTAATTCTTTTCATGTTCCTAAATGCCCCTTACACAGGTGAAGGCCTAATCTCTGAAAGCCTAAGGTGAAAGCCTAATCTCTGAAAACAACCTTAATATTAGATAACACAAGGACACCGAACATACCTCTGTCAAAAACGGTGAAGATATATTGTTGAATCAATGTCTCTGTTTTAAGTTCTGGTCAATGAAAACTTGTGAGATAATCCTTTGCCAGCTTCGAACCAAATCCCCATTCTCTACTAGTGAATTTAATGTAGATTGATTCCTACCATCCATTCCACAAAAACTTTGTTCTATTCACAGTAAACAATGTCTCCTTCAATAGCAATATGTTCCTCCAACA
Source organism: Pinus taeda (assembly GCA_000404065.3). NCBI lineage: Eukaryota > Viridiplantae > Streptophyta > Pinopsida > Pinales > Pinaceae > Pinus > Pinus taeda. The sequence goes on along the minus strand of APFE030490920.1, from coordinate 17,083 downwards.
ACATTCAATGGCTGCAATTTCCAACGGGTAGGACAGAAAATTCTCAGCCGATTTCAACTATGCCACACAACGACTTGATGCTTTTCAACAAGTAAAAAATACACATAGATTTACAAGAAATCATTCCTCACATATCTATATTCACACTCGATACCAAAAACTGATGCCAATACTCCATGGCAGGGCAAGGTCATGGATGAGGGAAACCCTAATTTTACATGCTCCATCCCCAAATCCACATTGCACCCACAAAGACATTATATTCTCAACAATCGAGACACTTGCCTCACATCCAATATTTGACTTGCCTGCTACGCTGACCCTGCAACCACTTTGGTTGTTCCTCGACTCTCTGTAACGATAATTTGGCCTTTTTTTTCCCGAATCAGTCAAATGCCGAACTCCAACGTTTATCACTGATAACATAGATGAGTTTGCAGGCTCTAATCGTTGAGTGAGCAATGCCATTTCTTACCGTCTATTTTCCGACATCTTCCGGGTTCTATATCCATGTTGCCAGCGAATCCCATGTGGAACGAACTCCACGGCGCGAATGCCATCACATAAAATGCCTGTCCCGTTTCCATTCCGCCCGTGTCTGTTCCCCTTGCCATTGATCTAACGCTTGAAATTTGTTTAATCATCTAACATCTAATCGTATGGTGCACAAAATGACAGGTAGGCAATGAGGGAAGTTGATTTCAGAGGGAAACACCTTACGGCGTAAATATATATATATATAAAATGAATAACAATTTCAAATTCTCAAGGGATATTTCTACTATCGAATTATTTCTTCAATCTTATTGTTTTAGGTCTTCAAAAAATTTAAATCTTACTTGTAAATTTTATAAGCTCATATAAATTTTATACCTCCAAATGGCATGAGTCATTTCGCCAGTCCTAATACAAGAGTTTCTCAACGTATCAAATTCGGTGAGTTTCTCATGCGTTCACCGAGCACATATCGAACCCAAACTCGAACTCACAGTAGAATGGGAAGTAGGATTCGTTGATGTCATTGCCAAGAGGGATTGGGAACACAGAACCATGTCTGTCATGGATGGCATCTAGTATTCCCTGCTGTAATTCTGAAAGCTTTGACCGCGTGTCGTGGCTCTCTGTCGAAAATGGGAGCTCTGAGCCGAAAGCACAAACGCTCGCCCAGACCGCTCGTAGGTTCGCGTGCCCGTCATCCTCGCTTGAATCTCTGTAATTTCTACTTCCAGGGCAAGGGAAAACGGGCGGTAGCGGATTCGAATTTGTTGCAATTCAATTTTGGCGCTCTGGAGAACCCTCTGTGCATCGGCCATTTCACCTTGATCGGCAAGCGTTTTCGCCTCAGCTATGGCTTGAGTCGCTCTGAGACGAGTCCTTTGCTTCTCCACTTCCAAATTTGGAGCAACCAGAGTTCCGTCCCTGCTCTTCAGACACAAAATTGAAAGAGAATGTTCTCTTGATTTGAAATTTCACTGGCTGACGGGATCTTTGTAGAAGCAACGGATGGAGATTAAATTCATAGCATTTGATGCAGAACTTACGGCTGGCAACTTGAGTTCCACAAGTATATCTCTTTCTTCTTCCGCGTAGAGATCACACAGATTTACTGTCCCTTGACTTCCATCCTCAACAACGCATGTTTCGTAGCTTCCGGCATGGAAACTTTTCAGCTTCGTTCCTGTGCAAGCTGAAACTGTTACACTCATGTCCTTTACAACGACGCTCAGCAGGCCGCTGATGCACTGAGCGAAGGCATCTTGAATGAGACCTACGGTCTGAATGAACGAAAACGTGCCCCCTGTCTCTTCAGAAATGTTGTGCATCGTGGCTGCATCGTGCTCAACTCCGAAGCCAAAGGCATGGACGGGGACTTGAACGTTGGCGCTCCGCCTCTGTTCATGGATGGGAAACAAAACAGAACCGCGAGAACTGACGCTGTAGGTGTCGTGGTCATCCAAGAGCAGCATGATGCTCGCCACGGGGTTCCGTTGGCGATGATCTTCGAGCACCTTCGTGCCTATTCTCAAACCCTCGACGATATTCGTGCTTCCCGCATAGACCAGTTGATCAACGACGAGTCTCGCTTCGTTCTGGCCGTCCGGAGCCATGCTTTTCAAGGGAAAAACTCACTTGGCCGTCGTAGAGAATACGACGATGGATAACCGATCCGTTGGGCTGAGATTTGATATCACAAAAGCCATGGCCCGTTTCAAGAGCGACAGCTTCATTCTCATCATGCTTCCGCTAACATCGAGCACCGTAACAAGATCTATCGGCGCACGGCAACTTGGATCTATAACTGTATTTCTCTCGCAGTTTTCGTAATTCTGTTTCTTGGAATCTTCGCTGGCCGGTGGAGCCTTAACATGCACCAGCACTGTAAAATTCTCTGAAGCTTCAGTGGCAGCAACGGCTTCGACCTCGGGATGCAATGCTATTCTCAATTTCCGTACATTTGCGGCAGCTCAATCGCTTGTTCTTTCAGGATCGACGACTAAACCCTTGAATTCGAACTCTTGGTCATCATCGGGCCCTAAGCTTGTTTGCCTTTCAATCTCTCGCAAGTTTGAAATTGAATGCAAGGGCTCGTCGTCGTCGTACACGGTCGTTCTAGGCTAAAGCTTTCACGATGATTTCTATAGGTTTCAATCGAATCGTGTAACATTCTGAGCACCGGATCCAATCTTCTCTGGTCCTCTTCTACAGATCTCAAAGCGAACTCCTCGTCTCTATCAAAACTGTGTTTCCTACGATTTTGTAGGTTTCCATTTATAACCATCGACGTAGTCACAACCACTGATCAAATTTGAAGGGCTAGTCTTAATTTCAATTTGAAGGGCATATATTCATCTAGCACTTCTATAATGAAAAGCTAAAAAAAAGTTACATTTCAATTGACAATAATATATCATTTCTACATTTCATTTTAATCAATTTTTTCTTTTTTTCCTATTAAATAAATTAAACTCTTAAAACTATGGCTCTTAGAAGATATCACATTATAACAATATCAAATAGATAATATAATGAGATCTAAAAATTATAAAAAATGAATAGATTTGCAATTTTTTATAACTAAATTTGCATTTTTTAAATAACAAACTGGTTTCATTATTCTTAAAAATATCTATGATATTCAAATCATGCATTCTTAATAATTAATACATGTGATTCAACTCATTCTTATGAATTTTAACTAAAAAAATTCCAAACAATAAAAAATTGTACATAAAACCAACTCACCAACCTAGTTGTGGTTGATGGCTATCTAGGCTAGACCTTAGAATTACCTTGAGATCATATTCAATGAACTTGTTGTTTTCATTATACTTATAAAATGGTTAATGATAAGGAATTGTAGCCCTCATAAATCAAAACACTTATTCACATTGATTGTGGTTTATGGAGTCTCCTTCATATAATGATAGTTTTTCTCTCAACTTTTCGAGCATCAGAGAAACATTGAACCTAAACATTACAGACAAATATAAAAAGTCCAACAACATCTAGAAACATATTGAGAAGAAGCAACAAATTATTGATTCAACCACAACAATATTCAAGCCAGCACTCCCATGAACAAATAGAAAACGTAAAAGGTTACAATATTGAGCTTGCCATCTCTATCTTTCTTAATTGGAATTCATTCTACTATTCTTTAGGCAATAGAAATCAGGTTAACATAAGAGCAAGACCTAGATGGATACAAAACATATAATTTATCAATACATCCATCTCCTCTTGAACAGATCACAGTAGAGCTGCATTCTTGTTGAAGGACATGTCGGTGCCCTTGCCTCCCATGGGCGACACATTATTAGCATTAGCATTGTTGCTACCTGTTCTTGGACCTGTTGACTTCTGGAAGAAAAAGGTTTCTGTAATATTCTTAGCAATTAATTATGTCTTAGTGTTGCTCTCAGATTTACCCTAGGAGGCTGAATCTTTTTGCTGATCCTGGAGAAGATTATATTGACAGATTATATTCAGACACATTTAGGCATTAAATATTTCTTGATTGCAAGCACCTGTTTGTCCCATTTACTTCACAAGAGAGCATACGAGTAGGAAATTCAATGGATAAGTGTCTAGCTTCCACGTAAATCTTAATCTTTATCTTAGTGCACATAACATAAATCTTGAGTTGATATGTTTGTTTATATAAACATCCTGCATTATAGCTGTATAAAAAATGCTGAGATATAATTATTTCGAATTTCATTGTGTTTCGTGAACGTGCATTAAAACTAAAAATGTTATTTTCATGCGAATTTCAGGACGAAAGTTTGCAACACAAATGGCCTGTGATATAAGTTGTTCGTTTAACCTTAAAATAAAAATATGTCCCACATCATTATTAGTACTCACTCTTGCTGGCATCAATGACATTTGGTGACATTACGACCATGAAATTCCTACGTAACAGAAAGTGATATGTTTTATTATTATTATCATTGATGAATTGGGCTTATCAGAATTGCAAAATTTCCAAGAAGCTGCAATACGGATGCAGATTAATTATCATTTAGAACATTACCTCGATTGAAGCCATAGCTCTACAAATCAATTTACAACCTTGATGTGATGTTCATGAAATTTTTGTGAAGCCGCACACTGCTATATTTTCTTGGTTCATGGAGATGATAATGCAAATAAGTTAAAAATTACGGATTCAGGAGATGACGAGTCTGAGGGTCCAGACTTTCAGCCTACATGAATAATAGATATCTTGTAATTTTTAGAAATGTCAGGCAGACGAGCAACCTTTCACAGGGAATTTATAATATTATTTAAATTTTTTAAAATACCCATACAAATCAAAATCAAAATTTCTTTTCACGCGTAATTTTTGTTGAGCACTACTCTGACGTGTTAGAGGGGTCTTGACGTGCTGTGATGCATTCAGTTTTGAACACACAGCGCTCCCAATAAGATTATTCTCAGCTTCCTTTACGGGAACCTGCCACGGTACTTCCTTCCATTTTTCCCGGCAAACTGGACAGATCAAGTTGTCGTGACCGACATTGGAGACGACCCAGGGAAAATTAAAAGAATGAGAACATTCTGTTGTAAACATCGCATGCCCGTCCCCGGAATTGATCGTTTCCAAGCATATTGCACAACATTCCTACAAGATCATAACATCGACAAAATAAATTATCGTCATTCGTGGCCATTCTTTAATGCCCGCGCACAAAAGATCTGCATTTAATCCAAACCACACAAAGTTCACACAATTTTGTGTTACGATTTAAAGTTTATATCCACATTCAAGCATTACAAGGCAAAAGATCGAATACAATGACTAAGGACAGGACATTTTTATTGTTCTTCCACCATTTAAAGTTTTAAACGGCATCCAAGCATCCAAAAAACCGAAATCAGGGTTATTTTCACGATTCTTTAACAAAATTCAAGCATCACAGAACCAAAAATGGAATCGGAAAACTGTGAGACAAAACTTTTCATAAAAAATTCTTTCGCCTCTTTCTAGCATTGAGACCAAAGATCGAATCCAATTACTACTCTACAAAGGAACTTAATTTCTTTCGCCTCTTTTTAGTATTGTGAGACGGATGATCAAATCCAATTACTACTCTACAAAGGAACTTTTCAAAAAAAAATCTTTTGCCTCTTTCTAGCATTGTGAGACCGAAGATCGAATCCAATTACTCCTCTACAAAATAGTTTATTTTCGAAAACTTACTTTCGGCCTTTGAAACCCGTTCCCTGACAAATTCTATGGCAGCGACGAGGAAATCGAGTTCTTCGACACTATTTCAGGGGACACAACGGTTATCACTGATAACATAAATGAGTTTGCAGGCGCGAATTCCATCACATAAAATGCCTGTCCGGTTTCCATTCCGCCCATCCGGTTCTATTCTGCCAGTGTCTCTTCCTCTTGCCATTGCCTTTGCCATTGCCATTGATCTAACGATTGAAATTTGTTTAATCGTCTAACATCTAATCGTATGGTGCACAAAATGACAGGTAGGCAGTGAGGGAAGTTGGTTTAAGAGGGAAACGCCTTACGGCGTAATAACTGTAAATGACTTTCACTCAAGAGGGTAATTTATTTCATAGCCAACAAGGTTTATTATTAATAGGGGAATTGATCAGCTTTTTTTGTTGCCGATACCCTTTTTTCTCACTTTTCTTAAACAAAATGTATGTCGAATTTACAAAAGCAATTTTTGTAGTAATGCAGAAGTATCATAAAAATAAGCATCTAGGACTCAAATACTTGGAAAAGTTGAAAATATCTGTAGATTTTTTTTACTTCAAAAAGGATATGAATATAAGGCCTGCTTAGCTGCTACTCCATCTATCTCTATCTTGCCTTATTGTTTTTTATATATATCTACACTGACTTTATCATAATTTGGAATGCTGATAAACTTCTCTGCCACTTTCTTTCTGATCCCCTTTGCATAATGTTGTATGTCGCCTCTTTAATCCCACCATTTTCTTAGCAAGGAACTACTACCCGCAAGATAGTGGACGGGTCAATCTACACCAGGTAAATATTAGTAAAATTGTATTATTATTAAATGTATCCAAAGCGCTGCCACCATCATACAAAACAGTGCCTAAAAGGGTTTATGGATAGACACGGAACTAACGTTTACTAATGGTTTTGAATGCCATGTATTTAGAGGAATTTTTTTATTAATGGTTTTGAATGAAAGCATGTATCAGAATTAACAAGGAAAATACAACTAGTCTGCAACCTGAATTTGTTCCTCCAGATTTCTTTCTTCAATGGTCAGCACTGACTTGATCTTTGCTTTCAATTTTCAATTCTGGTCTTGAAGGGCTTGGAATGCCTTTTGCAAATGTGCAATCTTTTATGTCCCAGAGACTGGTAGGTCTGTCTCTGTCGGGACTTTCAGAACGACTAAGTCAAAATCCTCAACTACAAAAGCTAAAGACTCATAAATTTAAAATTGAGGGTTTTAATCTCCAATAATTTCAAATATCAATCTCTGAATGTCCAAAAAAATCCTCAACTACAAAAGCTAAAGACTCATAAATTTAAAATTGAGGGTTTTAATCTCCAATAATTTCAAATATCAATCTCTGAATGTCCAAAAAATTACGCTCTGGGTCTTTCTTTACAGCTAATTTTACTGTTATTTTCATTATCGATATCTGGTTTTGTATAAATCACTACAAAAGGGATTGAAGGAATTAGAAATGAGAACCTGGATACCAGTTGAGGCTTGAAAAAAGATCCTTGTCCGCTAAGAAAAACAGTTGAGCCATCTGAAACAGGATCTTTGTCCGCCAAGAAAAACAACAACGTGACTTGATCCTTGATCTTTGTCCGCCAGGAAAAACAACAACGTGACTTGATCCTTGTCATTGTTAGCCTAGATGGATTCAAAGGCGGTGGAGAAATTTTCAGGAGTTGCATCAATCTAAGTAAAATCCATGCTTTCTTCCCTATCTGCAATATTCCCACCCAAACATTTCGGGAGGTTTCTGTTAGCATGTCATATTACTTACTCTTATTGACGCTCTAATGTTTTGGTTATCTAGTTTATATGGTTCATAGTAGCTTTATCAAATCTTTTGAAAGGTGGCCGTTCACGATTTAAACAGGCGGAACGTGGCTTGCATCCAAGCCCATATGTCATCCAAATGTTTCTTGCTTGGGCATATATTTATTGTTTAAAAGGTGGTTTTTCATGCAGGGAACGTGGCTTGCATCCAAGCCCACATGTCATTCAAATGTTTTGGCCATAAATGCAAGCCCACGTGTCATTCAAATGTTTTCACCATATATTTATTGTTTTACACAAATAAATTATATATATATATATATATATAACAATTAAAAAGTATGTTTTATATTTCTACATTGTAAAAATGACTATTATAATATATAGTTAATTAGCTTTTCATTGACACTAAACTTTCTGAAATACATGATATAGTTAAAAGTTTCATTGTTCATTCTTAAATAAAAGTTAATGAATTCGTTGTTCATTCTAAAATACATGAATTTGATATTCATAATGCAGAATTGATTTTTTAATTTTGTAACTTATTCGAAAAGTCTATTGAAGGCTCTTGAAAAAGAAAGGGCAACATTGATTTCTTTCGTTGTCTCTATGCATTTTTATCTACAATATGCCAGACTCTTTTATATGATTGTTCATTTAAGCCTATATCATACACATAGCATCTAATTCTTTTAACTTCTCAACATCACAGTCTCCAGCGTTTCTGAATAAAGACCTCGCGGGAAAGAACTGTAGTTTCTCTGCGCTCTCTTCCAGGGACAGAATCAATAGTTCCCAAATTCTCCAGAGAACAAATTACACACTGAAGTTGTTTTATCCTAGAAAGCGTGACTGTTATGTGAATGAGAAAAGTTGGTTTAGATCTGAAACATGAGTGCTTAAAAGATTAAGTTTATGAAACGATCAAATACCCCAAACATTCAACTTCTATAACATATTAAATTGATACAACAATATATGGAATAAATGGATTATTAAACTACATTTATTAAGATTTGTAATATAAAGATTTAAAATATTCAGTCTACATAAATAAAAACTACTTATTAAAAAATAACAAAAAAATTATATATCACAAATATTATATAAAATTTCCAAAATAAAGAAATATATATCTAATTCACCATAATTACACTTATATAAAAATAAAAGTTCATCATTCTTTCTATTTCATTTGAAGAGTACACCCATGTTCATTTTGAAATATTAAATTATATAATTTGTATTTAATAATTAAACTTGTCCAACACACTGGGCTTTGTTTTATTACACATTCAAGTGAATTATGCGATTGTGTGATTGTTTTCTCTGTTCTGGAATAAGATGCCTTTGTGATAGCCTTCTATGAACACATTAAATTAATATGAAGATTGTATTTCCTTTGAAATTCGATTAAGTGAATTATACGATTGTGTGATGCAGACAGCAAGATCTTTCAGGTAAGGTAGCAATTTTGTTCGACGAAAGCAAGTTTTTAGCGAAACAGAAAGCTTAGCCATGTTGCACAGAGCGTTTGTATTGTGTTGTTGTGGCAGACCCCGACAGGGACTGTATTGTGTTGTTGTGGCAGACCTCGGCAGGGACTACCGGCTGCATGCAACACTTGTTATTTATAGTTTTCTTTATCTCATTGAAGATCTCAGAATGAGCATGAAATTTATGTAATAATTGAAGGAATTGCTACATAAATGATTTCTGGTGAAAAAATAAAGATTTCTTAAGGTTGTGGCCATACTTTTATTACAAAAATAGTTTCAAAAGAATATTTACATGAAGGATAGACAAACTAAGAGATTTTGTTTGCACTAAAATGATTTGAAAATATGTTTACAATAAGCATATACAAATTGAGAAATATGAGAAGTATGTCCAAATATATATTTATGTTATGTAGATAATTGGCTTTAATTGAATAATCAAAAAAATCACTACTACAACTCTACAACTCATTGATATTTGAGTTCTAATTGAATAATTAAAGGGGTCGAGTTCTTTCTAGGCTAATCATTGTTTTGGCAAGATGGAAAACCTAAAAGTAATATTTAGTATCTCATCATTAATAAGTTGATATGATAAAATTCTAGTCATAATCTCTCTATAAATTTGACACCAATATAAAAATGCTATCAACTATAATAAGCTAATATTTTTTTCCTTTAGGATTATAGATTTATTAGCTATAGTTTATATTACATTTTTTACTATTAACTATTAGATTTGAATATGAATAGAAAAGTTAAAACATTTTTTTCCGAAAAAAATACTTTATTTTTTAACAAAATGATAATCTTTGCTTTTACCTAATAGGATGAGAATCAACATAGAAAATTGAAGTAAATTTTTTTAGTAGAAATCAAATTATTGTAACCTTGAAATTGATGGCAATATTTTGAAGAGGTCAAATATGTTTTTGTTTTCATTTGTTTTATTTAAATACTAATCTTTTTAAAGAGGAAATTAATAGAGTAATTTAAAGCTTTAACTAATAATATAAATAAACATACATACCTAATAAGTACAACCAACTAATTAATCATTCAATTATTTTATTGAATTCTGAAAACTTTTGAATAACCCATTAACTTAGTGATTGAAAGCTCTAACAAAGTTATATAAATAAATAAAGAGTAATTTCTGTATTCATTCTGTGATCCATAATGAATTAAACAAAGTTTTTTGGTAGAAATGACATTAGAGAATTTTTTGGCCCACACATTTCGAACCAAGTGTGGTTCATCATCAGGACGAGATGAAGAGGCAGACAATGGCAAGGGCTTAAATAAGGAGTACATCAAAATCACATAAACCATTCTATATATATATTATTTTAAATCTATCGAACACCAAGAGGGATCAAATTTCTCACTCTACAAACTTTTCTTTGACTGAAAAATTTGAGAAAAAATTTACACATCGAGAAATTTTATCTTCTCAAAATTTAATAAACCTATAATTAAAATAAATCTATGCTAATTTAATTCAAATCTTCATAATTGTAAAAAATGGAAAAAAATTGAAAATTCACCTGACCATTAGTTTTAAGAAGTTATAAGTATACTAATATCATTGAATTCATTTTATTGTTAGATCGAAGACTTTTGTGATCCATAAATTTAGAAAATAGTCTTCGGATTAGTCACATCGTAAGGATTGAGTAAAAAAAAGACATTTGGAACCAACTAATGTGGTTCATGGTGATGACAGGGTGAGAAATCAATCGATCGGATAGAATGAATAGCCATGATGCATCATAGTAATTGGTGAAGTGAGATTATTTAGGAGAGCTTAACTAATATTTAGTTAGAAACTAGCGGTTATGTAATATTTAATTAAAATTTATTAATTTAAATAATAATATAATCAAGTAAAAATAATATTAATATTATAAAAGCTAGGATTACTTAATCAATATAAAAGTAACCAAAACTAGCCTTTATAAAAATTTAAAAATATATATTTCAAGAAATAATATGAAATCTAAACTTGACTTAATAAGGAATGAAACTAGTAGTATATAATATATTAATTAGTTTATTTGTGTATGTAGAAAATTAATGGTAAAAATAATTATTATATATAATATTTGGTTAAAAAGTTAATTTTAAAGAATGAATAAATTGGTCATGAAGGTAAGAAATTTTTTAGTATATTAATCAATCCCACTAATAATATTATTCAAAAATAATATAATTAGTTTAGGTTCACTTATTATTGTGAAATAGAAAAAAAAAACCAATTTTTAAAATGTGATTAATCTCAAAAACTATTTTGTTGTTATTTTATAAATTGAATTTTTTTAAATGTAAATTCAGCATCTTTTCATTGACCTAAATATTAAAGTGTCATAACATTATTACGTCGTAAGGCGTTTCCCTCTTAAATCAACTTCCCATATTGCCTACATGTCATTTTGTGCAACACACGATTAGATGTTAGAATATTAAACAAATTTGAAGCATTAGATCAATGGCAAGAGGAAGAAACACGGGCGTAATGGAAACGGGATAGGCATGAACTAGATTTTAATGTATGTCGACGCATTGCAGGGGTTGTCTCTATAGATGTTGATGAGAAAGACATAAAGATCACTGTGATTGGAGATGCAGATCACGTGTGCCTTACAGCTAGTCTCAGAAAATTTGGATTTGCAGATCTGGTGAGCGTCGGACCTTCTAAAGAACCAAAACCGAACAATCCTGGTCCCGAAAAGAAGCCCGAAACAGACAAAAAGCAACAAGATAAGAAGACTGAAGCTGACAAAAAAGAGGCCGAGAAGAAGCCTGACAAAAAACAGGCCCAGAAGAATCCTACCGAACAAAAGGCTTCCGAGAAAAAGGCTACCGACAAGCAAGAACCGTCGCAACAGAACTATAGTTATATCATTCTTCCAAAGAGCTGTGATCACTGCTGCACTGATACTTATTACTGGAGCGACGAGAACCCCAATGCATGTTGCATTGTTTGAATTTCTTGATCCATCCTTTAATTTCAAGTAATAAATTTATATCGTTTAGTATTCACTTGATCTGCATCCTCAAAAGGCTTTGCCTTGCCTCATATGGATAGTGAAATAACGTGAAATAGCGTTTGGCGTATTAATTTAAGGGGAAATAGTGTTTGGCCTATTAATCTCAGCGGAAGATGTTTCGACTAAAGATAAATGCGCGGATCTACGACCTTGGACACAGATTTCAGTCTTTTCTCTGCACGAATTTTACAGCAATGCAGTAATTATGTTTTTGTTCTCAAATTCAAATGCTGTACATATTACATAATATTGTTTGGTTATAATGATTTCTGGTACAAATTGAAGAAAGTAAAGTGCGTCATATGGACGATGTGTAGTTTCTTTGTAATATTTAAATGCGACTGAGAAGCTTAAGCATTGAATTTGGGACAGTTGTGATACACTCCGATTACTTTATCGCTTGGTCTGTGATTAAAATCTGAGCAGCTTTTGATGAAAAAATATTAGAAAGTTCCAAATATTGTAAGGTCTACAAAGCCACTTTATCACATGGACTGTAATAAAAAATTAAGCAGCTTTCGATTAAAAAATATTTGATACATGTTTTTGTGATAATTATATCAAAATTTATTTGGTGAAATTATAGTAATTTTGAAAAACTTTTAAAACCAGCCAATATAGTTCATGGTCAAGACAGCATATATCCTGTTACAACATATATAATATTACTATAACACATCAATAATATTATAATTATAATGTTGTGGTGTTATATATATAAAATATTATATATATAGTTTTACTTTTCACTTTCACTCATTTGAAGTTACTTTTCATGATATCAGGCGGATTTCGCCAAGGATGTTTGAAAAACCTTTTTCCTTTTTCTCTTTTCCAGGTGAAAGATAATTACTATAGGAAATAAAGTTCCAACGCGGCATTGTAGAGATAGTATTGATCGATACGAACGGTACCGTTGCGATGAGATGAGAATTATATGTAGCAAACGAAAACATGTGGACGTTTATAAACTTAGCAGTGATATATATCAATCAAGGGGAATAGGTATTATATATTCGAAGGAAGAACAATATGCTAGTAAAATGACGTTTTTCACAAAATTAATGTGACGATAATTAAAATTTCTTATAGACTTTTTAAAATACTGTACCTTTTATGTTTGAAGTGGTTTTCACTTTCTATTACTAACCTGGTTTCAGATTTAGTTAAAAAATTTAAAAGATAGTAACAAATACAAATATTAATTTAAAGTTTATTTTTTTCAAATGTGGGAAAATTTATTATAATTTAGTTGTTAAACTAGTACTGAGGACAACTGTTTTTAGCTATTTCAAGAAAAACCACCCCACCTAGAATAACCCTTGAGGAGTAGGCTTTCACTCCTACCAGATATCTCAAATCAAAGACAAACTAGAGAAAAAATAATTTTAAGTCACACTACCTTAAACACATACATATCACACATACATATGTTTTAACTTTTATATTTCTAATTTAATTGTATCATGTATATTTGTATAAACAGGTTTAAATGGCTTGTATAATATATGATTACATCAAGAATCAGAAATATCTCAACTCTTTTTCACAGCACAGGATAACGGGCATTCATATCTTCGTCTATAAACTGGGATTTAAAGGGTCTGCGACTAATCTCAAATGATCCAAATTGTTCGAATAGCCATCTAAACCATATTCATTACGATATTAACCAATGCTAAATTGGTTGGCATCCTTTTTCAACCACATGACGAAGTGTAGAAAATCATGTTGAAAGTGGAATTAAATTTTCAAAAATGCATACGGAGGACTATGGAGACACTTGAAGGGATTGAAGGTTAAGTATTGTTTTATTTCTTATGTGCTGGAGTCAAGTAATTAGACCTTCAAAGCTGAAATCATTTGTATTGAATTTGGAGTACCGGAGGCTGAAATAATTTGTACCATGTTGTCAAAGATTCAACAATTTGAGCTCAATTTGGACTTAGGTAATTGAACATTCAAGGCTGCAATAATTTGAACTAGATTTTAATGTCTGTCGATACATTGCAGGGGTTGCTTCTATAGATGTTGATGAAAAAGACAAAAAGATCACCGTAATTAGGGATGCAGATCCAGTGTGCCTGACGGCGAGTCTCAGAAAATTCAGATTTGCGGATCTGGTGAGCGTCGGACCTTCCAAAGAACCAAAAGCAAACAACCCTAGTCCTGAAAAGAAGGCCGACGCTGACAAAAAACAACCAGATAAGAATCCTGAAGCTGACAAAAAGAGGCCGAGAAGAAGCCTGCTGAACAAAAGGCTCCCGAGAAAAAGACTGCTGAAGCTCGCAACATAACTTTATTCATATCATTCTTCCAAAGAGCTCTAATCACTGCAGCAGCTACACTTATTAGTGGAGCAACGAGTACCCCAATGCCTGCTGTGTTGTTTGAATTTCTTGATCCATTCTTTAATTTTAAGTCATGAGTCTCCATATGCTTTAGTATTGACCTGATCTAGTGAAATAGTGTTTGGCGTAATAATCTCAGACGGAGATGTATAGAATAAGATTGCGCGGATCTGCGGCTTCCTTGGGCTCTGATCTCAGTCTTCTCTGCAAGAATTTTAGAGCACCCTCAAATTCAAATGTTGTACATAGTATTCTTTGGTTATAATGATTTCTGGTACGAATTCAAGAAAATAAAGCGCGCCATCTGCACAATTGTAGTTTCTTTGTAATATGTAAATGCGACGGAGACGCTGAACCATTTAATTTGGGATATAATGATTTCTGGTACGAATTCAAGAAAATAAAGCGCGCCATATGCACAATTGTAGTTTCTTTGTAATATGTCAATGCGGTGAGACGCTGAATCATTTAATTTGGCAGAGTTGTGATACACTTCTACTTTTACTTTATCGCATGGACTGTGAGTAAAATATGCGCAACTTTTCAATAGAAAAACATTCGAAACTTCCAAATATTATAAAATCAAGAAAGCTAATACATTTTTGTAAAGGAGGTATAATAATAATGGAATTAAATACAAATTTATAATAATTACGCCGTAAGGCGTTTTCTCTGAAATCAACTTCCCTCATTGCCTACCTGTCATTTTGTGCACCACACGATTAGATGTTAGACGATTAAACAAATTTCAAGCGTTAGATCAATGGCAAGGGGAAGAGACACGGGCGGAATGGAAACAGGACAGGCATTTTATGTTATGGCATTCGCGCCGTGGAGTTCGTTCCACATGGGATTTGCTGGCAACATGGATATAGAACCCGGAAGATGTTGGATAATAGACGGTAAGAAATGGCATTGCTCACTCAACGATTAGAGCCTGCAAACTCATCTATGTTATCAGTGATAAACATTGGAGTTCGGCATTTGACTGATTCAGGAAAAAAAAGGCCGAATTATCATTACAGAGAGTCGAGGAACAACCAAAGTGGTTGCAGGGTCAGCGTAGCAGGCAAGTCAAATATTGGATGTGAGGCAAGTGTCTCGATTATTGAGAATATAATGTCTTTGTGGGTGAAATGTGGATTTGGGGATGGAGCATGTAAAATTAGGGTTTCCCTCATCCATGACCTTACCGTGCCATGGAGTATTGGCATCAGTTTTTGGTATCAGAGTGTGGATTATAGATATGTGAGGAATGATTTCTTGTAAATCTGTGTATTTTTTACTTGTTGAAAAGCATCAAGTCGTTGTGTGGCATAGTTGAAATCGGCTGAGAATTTTCTGTACTACCCATTGGAAATTGCAGCCATTGAATGTTGTTGGAGGAACATATTGCTATTGGAGGAGACATTGTTTACTATGAATAGAAAAAAGTTTATGTGGAATGGATGACAGGAATAAATCTACATTAAATTCACTAGTAGAGAATGGGGATCTGGTTCGAAGCTGGCAAAGGACAATCTCACAAATTTTCATTGACCAGAACTTAAAACAGAGACATTGATTCAACAATATATCTTCACAGTTTTTGACAGAGGTATGTTCGGTGTTCTTGTGTTATGTAATATTAAGTTTGTTTTAAGAGATTAGGCTTTCACCTTAGGCTTTCAGAGATTAGGCCTTCACCTGTGTAAGGGGCATTTAGGAACATGAAAAGAACTAAAAGAATTTTTCTCTGCTATTTTAATTTTCAGTTGCAGATATGCCATCTCTTCATGGATTTTGTGATTGATGGTATCATGTTATAGATAGTCTGTGTGTTATGGTGGGTATATGTTTTCACAGTCGCATTCTCCTCTGTAGATTGTTGGATGAATTTGCTATTGCATATGTTACGGATTGAATCTTCTTGTTTGGGCTTTTGGACGAGTTTTTAATATTTATCTGATGTGTAATGATTTTTGAACCCTAACACCCAACTTAATATAATACAGTGACCTATTTTAGCATGGCCCATAACTCAGCATTAACACAATACAATAATTCATTTTAACTTGGATCCCCAACTCTGTATTAATAGGGGTAACGTCAGGGTTCCAAGTCTGCATCAACATGATACAGTAACCCACTATAAAATGGGAAGGGTTGGAACTTTGATCACTTGCCTTCATCTATATATGGCTTAAGCTGAATCATATATTGTTTGTTGTATATTAAGCACAGAACATGTTCTCACCCCAGTTGGGCATAAGAAAAGACAGTTTTAAACCCTCTAGATATGAGCAGGCCCTGAAGTTTGGCAGGCTCAAGATCTTACATATATCAGGGTCCCAACTACATAGATATGGGAGATTGTGTAATTTGTTCCCTTATAAAATATTTTTAGAAAATGTAAACGTGATACCTTTCATTTTTAGTTGTAAAATTTGTAGATTCTTGATATTTAGTTATGTGAGACATGATTATACACAGCTTATAGTAGATATTGATGTTAGACGAAAAGTAGTTTTGTTTCCTGCCCATGCAAATTTAGTTGTGTTTCCTCCCATGCAAATTTATAATTTTTTTCATGTTCTGTATTAATTATTTTTCAATTCTGGTTCAAAATTGGGCTGGATGAATGAAAATTAAAAGGGAAAATGTGTTCCAACATGAAATTTTACTTATTTTCT
>APFE030490917.1:0-17716 GCA_000404065.3 Pinus taeda | reverse complement strand
ATTTTCTGCAAGTTTTTATGTTGACCATTGAGACATTGCAATGTGAGGAAGTGAGTTGCAAATCTCGTAATTGCAGGCCTAACAAGCTCTTTGCGCCCAATGTTTTTCCTCTTTAGGTTCAATACCCATGAGTGGTTGTAAATGTATTTTGTAATGCACTTGGCATGCTCTGCAGTATTTTTTACCTACTCCACTTTGCCTATGTCCTCAAGCATGAGGTCTATGCAATATGCAGCACATGGAGTCCAAAATATGGTCCTATATTTGGACTCAAGCATCTTTTTAGCAAGAACATAGTTTGAGGCATTATTGGTGATGACCTACAAAACATTATGCTCCCCAACTTCCTGAATAATGTCATCCAAAAGCTCAAATAGAAGGGCTGCATTCTTCACCTTATCAGATGCATCAATTAATCTCAAAAACATGGTTCCTTGAGGGCAAGAAACAAGGAAATTAATGATAGTGCAGTTCTTTCCATCGGTCCATCCATCTGACATGATGGAACAACCTGAACCATGAATCTTTAAACTCAACCAAATACTCATCAATGGAAGATATCTCTTTTTGCAAAAGATCTCCCCTTAAGTCATGACTCATGCATACTAGGGACCTTTGAAGCCCTTTCATGTAGCTATAACAGAGTCCCACATAGCTTGGTAATAAGGTGAGCGAGCAACATTAAATGGGATATCTAAATCATACCACCATTTAACAATGTATTGATGAGAAGTTTCTTTGCATTCTTTTCTCCAATGTTGATCCAAAGTGGGTTGACGACTTGGCTGGGAGGAAGTGGGATTAGAAGAGGCAATGTTGGCAGAAGATGAGAAATAACTTTGGATGTTTGTTCTCTTTGTTCCTTTTGATGGTTGGCCACAAGAAGGATGAACATAGTGGGGGGTCATTGGTGGAAGGGATAGAAGTTGAGTCTTGAATCTCATAATCATCATACCCACTCTCTTTCATGGCTTCTAATAATTCCCTCTTCCTTGCAATGTCATCTTGGATGGCCTTCTCCCTAGCCTTATCCTCATAAAACTTTTCAAGCTTGGAAATGTATTATGCCCTAATAGGACCTAACACTGCATTTGGTGCATCACATGGCTTTACTTGGCCTCTTACCCCAACCAAGTGTTGTTTCAATCTAAGAATACCCCCACCTCCAATAGATTAATGGCATAATTTGCATATCATTTTTCTATCAATTACATCACAATGAGCCCATGCACTGTCCTTTCCTTTTGGAGCCATGTTTGCTTGAAATAATTACAATTTGCAAAGAAATCTGCCATTTAAAAAAAAATTGTAGCTAAGAAACATGGAAAACCAAAGCTAAATTTAGGAAAACAAATGCATATGTAGGCTACAAAATTTGATAGCATAGAACTAGAGATTTGATAGAATAGATGATAGAGTGAGAAGTTTATAAATTTTTAACACATAATTTTTTTTTATTCACGGACAACAGTCAAATGAGGAATTTTCAAGTGAAAATCCTTACCTGGAAATGCAAACTAGCTTCCTTAGCCTCCTCTTGAAGATGCCAACTCCACTGACAGTTACAAACTATCTCCAAAATAGCTCCAACTCCAACTCCAAGCCTCCAAGATGACTACTCCAGCAAAAACTCAACACTCTCCAAGCTCCCAAGCAAACTCACAAACACTCATAAACACTCCAAATGAGATGTGTGAGACAAATGAGAGGGAGAAGGGCCTCTTAAAGGCTTGGAGAGGGTGTTTTTGGAGGGAAAGGACCCTTACTTTCCCTCCAAAACCCCTAAACCACCTTGGCTAAGCCGCTGCGTGGGTCCTCCGCGGGTATGGCAGGTAACCGGCCGGTTAGGGCCAAAAATCCACCAAATCACCTACCTGACCGGGTTTTTCAGCCGGTTCCAACCAGTGGCCTTGCTGACCGACCGATTTGACTGGTTACTGGTTAGGACCGACTGGTTTTAAAAACATTGGCTATGAATCTTGGATTAGGAGCTATCTCCTAGAGGTCACACAAACAATCAGTTTCAACAGATTCCACAATAGAGGCAAAATATGTGGTAGCAACAAAAGCAATAAAGGAAATTGCTTGGCTACGGAAAATTTTGGAATATTTGCAGGTGAAACAAGTGCATTCAACTCCACTGATGATTGATAACACTTTTGCAATAAATTTGGCCAAGAACCCAAAGTTCCATGATCGAACGAAGCACATCAATACAAAATACCATATGATTCAACATCATGTTGAGGCCAAGACAATCCATCTACGCCATTGTTCCACAACTGAACAGATTGCAGACGTCTTCACTAAAGCGCTTGGAAGAGAAAAGTTCGAAAGATTCAGAATGATGCTTGGACTCACCAACATCCTTTCAAATTAAGGGGGGGAATGTTGACACCAAATCCTTGGGATTTGGTGAATATGTGTAAAATAATGTAAATAGAAAATAAGGAGAGTTGGAATATCAAGGGACACTGGGAGATGAAGCCCAAGAGTTTCTCCCTCCATACATATATCTATGATCAACCTTAATGCAAAAACACAATTCACTTTGAGTTACCTCCTGGCCTGACAGGCCTCAAGCCCTATTCGTACTTTATTGTATACCGTGTATACTAGTGTGTATCAAGGTTTCTAATGGGCCATGATCCTTGCTACGAGAGCCTTATGATTCTTTTATTAATGGACTAACGAGAAACAAGATTTGGGCCAATATTCTTGTGTACTTTGATTGATTTCATTGTTGTTATATTTTTGTTGTGCAAAGTATTTTTGTATTGGCCTTCTCTAATCTGTTGTGTTCCTAGTTAGGGCACATAATAGACTTAGAGGCCATGAAAATTTCAACATTCAAATGAATATTCATCTTCCAATATTCCCCAAATGGCATGTCTCTTTCACCAAGAACCTTAAATTTTCACTCATTTTGAGGATGGTATGTGTTACCCACAAATTGTGACTAAGACAAAATTGGGGTTGCACATCATGTGCTGGGAATCTTATCTCCTTTTGGACAATGATACCTTATGAAATTAGGGTGTAAAGGGGCTCTTAATGACTTCTATATATCACTCGAGTCATTAATTGCAACCTTGAGGGACCCCACTGTTGCAAACTGCTCCAATATGAAGTTTGTAGCAGAGGCTTAATACGCCTTAGTCTATATATACTTGTGCAATGACAATTACACATCTAGAAGGGTGCACATACAAAACATTCTTGTTAACCAATCTTTTGTGTACACTCAATACTGGTACGACCTAGCCAGTGCATCAACAACAAGTATGACAAAAAGAGAGCACTTACCAAGATTGGCATCTCAGCATATCCCTATGACAGGGCAAAGGGGAGGCACAAACATTGTATGAGAATTAAGTTTACAGTTCTATTTGGTGGGCATAGTATAATAAATGAGCAAAAAGTCTCAACCTATAAGTGGCTCCCTCAGAAATTCGACCTAGGTTGTAGGCGACCTAAGATAATTTGCTCAAATTCGAAAGCAGTGTGACATATATGTTTTTGATGATGGAAATTAGCCTCACGAAATTGGCATATGTTTGGGTTTAAAAGGTAATGGTTGATTTTCTTTTAAATGTTGGGTTGACCCTTGGTAAAAGGTATAACTTGGATGTTGAATTATAAGAGAATTGCTAGAGGTTGTCCACATACCTATGTGGACAACGATGTGAACCAACCTTTACATATTCCTTAAGGCTGGCATAGGTCCATCTTTCATTGATGATTAGTGCTAATTTCAAGGGTCATTGGGATTGGGCAACCTATCTTGAAACCCGCCTTTTGTGTTATGAAGGTGTGCCTAGTTTGAAGTAGGTTACTTGCACACCAAGATAGCCCATCTTTGGATGATTTTTTTCCGCAAATGATATGCCTATCTATCCTCACATAGAGTAAAGTGGAGGTTGGTAGATCATTGATTTGAAGGCTATTTGAAGGACGCATTGTGGTGTCATGTCATCATATAACACACAATTGCCACCACCATGAAGCTCACATGTTCACATTGGAGGTATGGTTTGGCATTTGGGGTCTCAGGACCATTTTGGGTGGTCACTTGGGAGATTGTATGTGGTTGAAGAACCTCTTGAATGTTTCTTGCTTCCTTTGTGAAAGGAAGGGAGTATTGTTGGACGCCTTATTTGCAAGTTAGGGAGCAGATATACCCTTGGGTAATAACTTGAAGCTAAAGTATGAGCTGGGAAGGATTTGTAATCACCTTGGAGACCACTTGGTAGATCATGTTCCCACGTTGGAGCTTGCTTATGGGATGATGGAGGACAAGCTTGAAGGCTTATGGATGAAGTTATGTTTTTGAAGGGCCTTTGGAGGTTGGATGTTGCATCAAAACCCTTTATTTTCCCTTCATTTGTTGAAAGGTGCCATATTTTGTGGGTTTGTGCTCTTATATTTTGTACGTGTGGCATTAGAAGTGCCATTTTTGCATTAATTGAGATTAATTAATTTTTAGAGAGGGTCTTTGCCTCTCCTTAGTGCTAATTTAGGGGGTTTTAGCTTAGAAAATTATTATTTTATTCAAAGGGGAATTGAACACCAACCTTATAAGTAGAGGTGCACTTACTCTCATTTTCCCATGGAGTTTTGGGGGAGAATTTCCATAGCAATCTAAATTTTTTGTCATTTTTCCTTGTAGAATTTGGCTTTGGATATTTCAAATGAGGAGAATTGTCTTGGGAAAGATATGTTTTGAATGTAGGAACTTTATTTGAATTGACGAACTGATGCTTGGATGAATAGTGCTATTTTATTGTGAGTATCATCTTTCATTTTGCCGCAATTGTTAGATTAGGGTTTGTCTTGGGCCATATTCGATATTGCAATATGTTTTTGGAACTCTATTTTCTTCATATGAAAAATCTATCATCAAGTATCCATGAAGGAAACTGGATTTCATTCCTTAAGTCTCCTACTTTAGAAAGCCACTAGGGTTAGATTGAAAAGTTTCCAAGATCTCATCTATTGAGCCACTCCTTGTTTGACTCCATATATAGTACAATGTGTTTGGGAATGAGTTTGAGCATTCTTCAAAGCCTATCTTGAGCCATTGTTTCTTTGACCTTGCTACTTCATTCCACCTGGAGCCATACGTTATTGATGATTATTCTGGGTGTAAAATTGGCAACCTCCTTAGAGAGCCATTTGGTTTAAGATCCCTTAGTCATTTAACCTCTAAGGCTTGTTGGGGAAGACTTCCTTGTGGAGATATCATTTGTCTAGAAAACAATAGAAGAACTCACTACTGAGGTGACAATAGTGGTGGATCCCATTGTTGTTAGAGATTTAGGACAACCTAGCACTAGAGTGCTAGATTTTGTAGTAATAATACCTTTGGTAAACCCTAGATTCTTTAGGGCACAAGGCCATGCCAACAATAAGGTTTATATTGGGTATTGGATAAGCCAACCCTTCTTATGTGTTTTGTGACATGTGCTTAACCACCTCTCGAGGATCAATTAATTCTGGCAATGCGCATGTTTACTAAAACTTGTGGGTTTTGCTGTAACGACAATTGTGATTCCAACAAGTGGTGTCAAAGAAAAAGGTCTTGAGTTCAAAACACCCCCGGCTTGTGCTGGGGGGAGATTGTTGGGCATTGTATAATCTAGCACTCCCCATGTGTTTTACGACACGTGCTTAACCGCTTCTCAAGGATTTGTTAAATTTGGCGATGCGTATATTTACTAAAACCTGCAGGTTTTGGCGTAACAACAATCGTGATTCCAACAACTTATATATGTTACAACAATATACTTGTTAACAACTTGACATGTCACTTTAGGGAGTTAAACTTGGGTAGGGAGGATAGCATTCCTCCTCTTGATGACTCGAGTTAAACCCTATTGATAAAAGTTATGTTCTTGCTACTGTCATTTTTTATTCTTTTGTACCTCTCATGTTAGCTTTAGCCACTTTTATAGCAAAATCTTATGCCCTTTAGGATTAAAAGATGCCTTAAACTTCTCCCCTTATACTAGAATTATTTGTAGACTTCAGATGGTTTCTAGGTGTACGCTAGTTTTGCTTATATGTAGTTTTTTTACTTTCTAGGAGTTATCTTTGTGCTCCCACTTTCTACTCACATTATTGTACTTGATAGTCCCATTGACCTATTTATGGTTATTTGTTGGACATTGATAAAATTATCTTATCTTTTCTTATTTGCTAGTTACTATCCTTATTTGTTCAAAACCTTGTTCTCCACTTCTAAGTTGAGTAAGGATAGACCCTAATACCACCTTTTTCCTAACTAAAATATATATATATATATATATATATATGTATATGCACATGCCCTAGAATGAAAATCAAATGTGAGCCAAACTTAACTAAGGAAATAAAACATCAGAGTATACCATATTCCATTCCAAGCTCTCTCTATCCATGTATGCAATGCTCCTTTTAAAACTTGTATCCCCATGAATGGCCCTATTAGGTTTTCTCCATTGATGAAGTGATTTTTTACATTTCCATGTGTTCATCCAATATTAGTTTGATGTTTTCCTTTTTGGTTTTGATGTATTTCTTATGTTTTCTCTCTAGAACGCATAGTTTTTCACAGTTTCCTTCTTCTTATCCTCTTCCTCTATACCTCTTGATAACAGGGCCACAACTTTTGTTTTGAAACTTCCATTGTATACAATATTTTTTGGAATGTTCTCTTCCTCCACTCTACCAATGGTAGTAATGAGCTTGATTCATTGAACTTGCTAGAAATGGTGTTTTCCTTGACATTTTGTCATCCTACTTCTACAAACTTAAAGGAGAGTATCTTCTTTCTCGTGAGAATTTTGGTGTTTTCTTAAGTTTCATAAGATTTTTTTGATCTTTATTTAATATTTTTTTGTTTGGTTTAGTGGGTCCTAATGGTCCAAGATTCTATAAATGTAGTGAGTAGAAGTGAATACAGTGACTGTATCTATGGTCCCATATGTCTATTTGTTTAAATTAAAGGCATCTTACATTATTGGTCATTTGTTTAATTATGAGTGCAATGCAATGTAGTAAAGAAACATGGATGATCACTAACGAAATTATTGAGATATCTTCATGTGAGACATATTAAGTTTAGTGAGTAAAGGTGAAAAAACTATTGAAATATCTTCATGTGAGACATACTCCATTTGTTTTGTGAGTAAAGGTGAACACTATAATGATATCTATGGTCCCATATGTTTGTTTAAATTAAATGTATCTTACATAATTGGTCATTTGTTTAAATATGAGTGCAATGCAATATAGGTAAAGGAATGTGGATGATCATTGATGAAACTATTGAAATATCTTCATGTGAGAGAAGTTATAGTGGAGCGCATTAGTGAAGTTGGAGGTGAGTTTCCTTTTGTTGCAAAATACATGTATAATTTGTTATAAAATATTTCTCATTTCAACCATTCTAGTTCCTCCCCCTCCTTACTAGTTTAGGGTTTATGATTTTTGGTGTTTGAATAAGATGTATTTTCTGGTGCACAAGGTTATTCATAAGATTTTCAGGTTTTGTTTAAGATTTTGGATAAGATATTTCAATGTATGTTTCATATTTCTCACAATTGTGTGTATTAATTTTTTTCATTAATAATTTCTAGTCCCTATTTAATACTTTCCATTTTTTTGGTGTGCAGGGTTCCCTTGGTTGGCCATGGACACTTTTTGGGGTTGAAGGGCATATATTGTCTTTTGCGTGTCATTTTATGTTTTCTTATTGTATTTTTTTATTGGTCGACATATTCTTTGTAATTGTTTTTCTACGTTGTGGCTTTTATAAATTTACATTTGTGGGCATGGCCATGCTACTTTGTGGTTTGGTATTTTGTTTTTCTCGTATCTTTTGGTCTATTTTTCTTTTGTTCATATTTCTTTTGGTTCAATGGGTGGGGAAATTAAGAAAGACCTTAACAACCCCATGGTGTGGGTTTAGGGCTGATGTGGAGTCCCCAGGTGTAGTGGGAAAAGGAGGGGGAGGTATGTAACAATGGAATTACATAAGTATATAGTTTTAAGCCTATTTTAATTTTTCCGTTTGTTGCTTCATCATTATATCATGTGTGTTCGTTGAAATTTAGATGCGACACAGATTAAGAAAGGTGAATGAGCATTGGTGAAACTTTTGAATATCTTTATGTGAGAGAGACTTGGGGCACTATAGCAAAAAAGCATAAGCAAAGATAGAAGACTCATGTAAGTTCTAATTTGAAGTTTTCATAGTTTAGATAGGATATGTGTCCGCTTTCATTACCAATGTAGGGTTTATCATTGTTGGTCTTAGCATAAGACGTACTTTTATTTAAACTAGATGCATCTTATATTATTTGGGATTTACTTATTTATACCAATGTAGGGTTTATGATTGTTGGTCTTAGCATAAGATGTACTTTTATTTAAACTAGATGCATCTTATATTATTTGGGATTTACTTATTTCTTGAATGCAATGCAAATGCAGGTAAAACAAGGTGGAGGAGCAATGTTGAAACTTTTAAAATACTTTTTGTGTAAATGAGACTTGGAGAAGTATAGGAGAGTGCAAAGGGAGAAGGTGAGTTCTCTTTTGGTTATGGCATGAATATATTCGCATTTCAATACAATGGTTCTTCTCCCTCTTTCATTATTGGGGGATTATAATTTTTTATCGTTGCACAAGATCTACTTTTACTAAGTCACCTGACACGGGGATTCGGGACACGTAGGATTCGAGATTCGTGGTGTCGGATTCGGACACGCTGACCCCCCGGAACAGGACACGTTAGAACATGTTATATATTATTTTATTAAAAATATATATATATATTTAAATATATATTATATATATATGTATATATATATAATATATATTAAAAATTAGATATTATGATATTTCTTACACAAATTTTAATTAATTCGGAGACCCAGGTTCAAAACCCCCCAGGTGGGTGCAGATGATCTCACGTGCAAGTTGTGGGTTATTTTGATGGCATGAGAACACCACTAACAACATGGCATCTTAGCCAAAAGACAATCGTAAGTTGCTATAAGCAATAGTTCCAACAAAAAAATTCACATGCAAGGGACAAGGATCTTCTTTTGAAAACCCAAGCTAAGTGTAAAATCCTTGCACAATAAGCACAAGGTCCCAGATTTATTTTGAATATAAGAGATATTATGATTGCATTTGTAAAATGTTACGTATGTTGTGGCAGTCATGATATGCCATTAGTGTTCGTAAGAAAAGGGACAAACCGATATAGTCCAAAAGGACGAATAAATATATAAAAGTAAAGATTATATGATATGGTTATTTATGGTCAAGGAGACTATATGTAATGCCTAAAAATGATGAGACAAACTAATAAACATTAGGTATATATAATTGTAAATAAGTTTTTATATGCTGCTCCTTCTAGAAAGGCTTCTTCCTTGAAGCACAGAAACAAGACAAAAAGATCATCAATGTTCATAGGAATGTTGGTGCATTCTAGAAGTATTTAATCTATCCTAAGTTGAATTAACTGCAACAATCTGTTGATAAGAAGCTTTAATGAAGTTTTATCTTATTATGACTCTAATTCTATCTTCGAGAAGAATGGGTATTGGAGATCTGACTATTTGTAACCTAAACGAAGTATTGACATTGTTCAAACTTCAAGTGTAATACAAATGTTGATAAGTTGACTAATTAGGAAAACAACTCATGTATTATTATCTTTATCAGATACATCAGTTGATTTATCTCTTGATAGAATATCATCAGCGGTCACAATTGATCTTTAAATTTAATGTTAGTTGACTTCAGTTACAATCTGCGAAATACTCGATGGAAAGGAAAGGTACCTCGTTTTCACAAGGTTAAGGGGATTTTTGATCCATGTTTGAACAACATTTTCATTACAGACAGAAACTGGTGACAATTTCCTCAGAACCTTTCAAACCGACGCCTTTTAACCCCGCGAACAGGCAAAAATCGTGACACGATTTGGACAAAACCAGGACTCGTTCCAA
This sequence comes from Pinus taeda, assembly GCA_000404065.3. Lineage (NCBI taxonomy): Eukaryota > Viridiplantae > Streptophyta > Pinopsida > Pinales > Pinaceae > Pinus > Pinus taeda. The sequence goes on along the minus strand of APFE030490917.1, from coordinate 7,709 downwards.
AAAAAACGGACCCGATTCGATTTTTCCCTGACACGTGCTGACACGACGTGGGGAAAACGGACACGACGAGTCCTGCCAGCATGACACGTGTCAGGACAGAATCGTGTCCGATTCGTGCGATTCGCGATTCGTCCAGGGTTTTGAACGAATCCGGTTTCTTAGCTTTTACATAAATCTTTTTTTTTTTTTGGTGGGGGGCGGGGGGGGGGTCTATTTTGGTTTCTATTTGTTACAGTGAGTGGGCAAGATCTACTTTTACATAATATTACTCACAAGAACGTTTTTTTTTGTCTATTTTGGTTTCTATTTGGTACAATGTGTGGGAATTAAAGGCAGGTGCTAGCAACCCATGATTTTGCAGGTGTAGTAGGGTAAGGTGTAGGTTGAGGTGAGATGTATGTTTTTAGTTATTTTTATTTATATTCAAGGCATTTTACATTATTTTTCAATTATCCAATTATTGACATCACGTAATGTAGGTAATGTGGTGTAAAGAATCGCTAGCTAAACTACTAAAATATCCTTGTGAGGGAGAGATTGCGGTAGAGTGCAAAGGCAAAGGAAAAGGTAGAGGTGAGTTCTCTTTTAACACAAATATCCATATATGATCTACAATTACCAATTTACCTATATATGATCCTCCCTCCTTTCCTATTTAGGGTTTACTATTTTTTAGTGTCTACATAAGATGTACTTTTTAGTGCATAAGATTACTCATCATATTTTTGGTCTTTGTTCAAGATTACTCATAAGATTTTTCTGATCTTTATTTCATATAGCTCACAACGTTGTGTGTGTAAATAAGATTTTTCAGAATACTTTACTGAGTGCTATGCAATGCAGATAATGGAATATGAAGGATCATTAACCAAACTACTGAAATATCTTTTTGAGAGAGGGATTGTAGTAAAGTGCAGAGTCAGAGGCAAAGGAAGAGGTGAGTTCTCTTTGGGTACAAAATTTGTGTATGATTTGCTATGAAATTCTTCTAATTTGAATTACAATAGTTCTCCTCCCTCCTTACCTATTGAGGTTTGATGATTTTTAGTGTTTGCATAAGATGTATTTTCTAGTGCATAAGATAATTCATAATACTGTTGCTCTCTATTTGTGATTTTTCATAAGATATTTTGATCTTTGTTTCATATTTATTACAACATTTTGTGTGTATTTAAATTTTTTTGTAATATGTTTTTGTTGTGCAAAGTGTCTTTGGTTGGCCATCGATGCATTTTGGGGTTGCATATCATAGCCTTCATCCATTGTTTCTCTTATTTATTTATTTGTTTATTTTTTAATTAAGTTTATTTTTTTGCTATTGTTGGTTTATTGTTATGGTTTTTACGTTTATGAGCATGGCCATGCTTACTTGTTTTTCTTTTTTGGGTGGGTGGGGAAGTTAAATAGGTCCTTAAAACCCATTTTGTGGGTTCTAAGTGTAGTGGAAAAAGGCAATGTAGATAGGCATGCATTGAAGAATTTGCTTGTTTTCTATTACATAATCATATGGTTCCATGCTTGTTTGAATTTAATTGAATTGTTGGCTCATAATTATATCATGTTTGTTTATTTAAATTTAAATGCGATGTAGGTTAAGGATAGTGGAGGAACATTGATGAAACCACTGAATATCTTTATGTGAGAGATGTGGGGCACTCTAGAAAAGGTAGAGGCAATGGCTTAGTGGGTGAGTAATCTTCTAGCATAGAGGGTGAGTTTCCTTTTTTTTTTGGTTTTTCCATTGATATGCGTCTTATTTTATTGCATTTTGTGAGCGTTACATGCTAATTTGTTTTTGTATGAAATTTTTCTCTTTTTAGGCACAGTTGTTCACCTCTCTTTTTACCTATTTAGAGTTGACCATTACTCATAAGATTTATGGTGAGATTTCTCATAATATCTTAAAGTGTCTATTTTATATCTCAGAAGACTTTTCTTCTTTCTCATAAGATCTTGCGATCTATATTTAATAATTTTTGCTTTTATTTTTGTTTGGTTGGGTAGGTGGTGAAATAGAGGCAGGTCCTTGTGTTGATGTAGATTCCACAAGTGCATTGAGTGAAGATTAAGGCCATGGAGGAGAAGGTATATATGATTTTAATTTGTGTTTATTTAAATTAGATACATTTTATATTATTTGTGAACTATTCATTGATTGAGTGCAGTGTGTTGCAGATAAGGAAAGGTGGAGGAGTATTGATGAAACTATTGAAATATCTCTGCATGGGAGAGACATGGGGCAATTAGAAAACTGAAGGCATGAAACAAAGGGTAAGTTCTCTTTTGGTTTTACTATGAGTTTTTCTTTGTTTCAAACATGATGATTGTCCTTTGTCCTTCCTCTTATTTAGGGTATACAATTTCTGGTCTTCATAATATGAATTTTGTTGGTCTTCATAAGATTTCTCATAATATCTTGGAGTGTCTATATTATATCTCAAAAGACTTTTGTTGTTTCTCGTATGGTCTTGGGATCTATATTTAATAATTTTTGCTTTTAATTTTGTTTGGTTGTGTAGGTGGCAAAATAGAGGCAGGTCCTAGTGTTGATATAGATTCCACAAGTGCATTGAGTGAAGAGGATTTCTTTTATTTTTGTTTAGTTGGGTAGGTAGTGAAATAGAGGCAGGTCCTGGTGTTGACGTAGATTCCATAAGTGCATTAAGTGAAGATGAAGGCCAAGGAGGAGCAGGTATATATGATTTCATCTGTGTTTATTTTAATTAGATGCATTTTATATTATTTGTGAAGTATTCATTGATTGTGCAAAATGAATTGCAGATAAGGAAAGGTAGAGGAGCATTGATGAAACTATTGAAATATCTTTGCATGGGAGATACATGGGGCAATTTAGAAAAACACAAAGGGATGAGACAAAAGTAAGTTCTCTTTTGGTTTTACTAGGAGTTTTTCTTTGTTTCAAATATGATGATTGTCCTCTGTCCTTCTTATTTACTGTATACAAATTTTGGTCTTCATAATATGAAGTTTTGCTTAAAATTATTAATAAGTTTAAGATATATCACAGTATATTCAATATTTGATTAACATTTCTAATGCAGTTTTTATTTCTATTTTAATATTTCTCATAAGATCTTCTGGTCTCTATTTTTTTTTTCTAGTTTAGTTTTTTTCCTGATTTAGTGAGTGGGGAAGTTATGGTAGGTCATGTTACAACAAAATCTTGCACCTATAATGATAAAGTCCAAAAGCTCAAGTGTGGGTTCCTGTACTAGGGATGGGGCCAACTGTTGCTTCACCAACACTCTTCTCAGTTTTGGATATCCATTATACTAGTGTCAAAAATTTCCCATAGACTAGCCCTAGGAAAACTTATTTCTGTCTTTGATTTAAAGATGATCCGTCTTCAGTTTCACATAAACTGTCTGAGAGATGTGGAGGTAATAAAATATCTAGTGCCAACAAACCACCCTTTCAAGTTTGCAATCAGGGATGATCTCAAACAATATATTGTCTGCAATATTTACAACCAATGTTCTTTGGTGATAATCCAAACCTGTGGTTAAAATTCCAAACAAGTGAACTTGAGTAACAACAGAATTTGAATCCTTCTTTGCAGGGTTCTCCACTGTCACACTTTTTCCTACATCTTTCACTTGATATTTGCAGACAGAGAAAATATATTTTCCAGCAAAATTGAAACTCTCATCGTGCTGATCTTTATTGGCTGATTTTACTTCATCTGAAACATCTTTTTGTTCTTTTACAAGTATATGATTGGGTTATCAGAAAATGATCCATACCATATCTTGCTAGAGTTATACTCCTGAAAATGCATTGCCCTTAAATTTTCATTACCTTCATCTGTGTGCCTATATCATCTTTAAGAGGCTTAATAGAATTACCATCAATGTCCTCAAGAGCATAATCACCAGGAACACTGCCATCGTTTTCCTTTAGGCTAGGGCAGTCAAAACCTTTATTCTCATGCTCCCACTGTATATCATTTTCACAGCTATCATTATCTTCTTTAACAGTTGTGTAAGTCCGCTTTGATGTGATATCCTCAAAAGTGGCTTTATCTTTAAATTTTTGCATATTCTTACAATCATATGCTTCTTGGCAATTTTCATCTTTCTCATAATACTTAGGATCATCATCAAACATTGGTGGCCTGTCAAAGCACAATACATACTGTCTTGGGTTTATCTGTAAAAAATAGTCATATCCCTCAAAATATTTACTCAGATCCAACTTTAAATCTTTTCCCATGATCACCTCATTTACTTGGTTGTCAATTCTTGCTTCTTCAAATTCTGAGCACCAATCCCTACTTTTGACAGTAGTGATATCATCACAACTTGTAGGCATGAAAATGGCACAAGATTTATCTTCAATACCCTGCTCATCACTTACTGTAATGGCTCTATTTCACTAAGATGCAAAATGAAATATCTATGGCCAATTTGTATCAAATCAAACAATAAATTCAATCTGCACACATCATGGCTGTTCTTAGGGTCAGCAATGCTGTTTATAATGGGGCAGCCAATAGAGAAACTAATCAAAGTGATTCCCATCTTCCCCAGGAGTAGCGATATACCCTGTGTGGCTAGAAGTGCTAGTCTCCTCAAATTTTGAGCACACATCGTTCCTCGGAGCAGCCTCTTAATCTCAGCTTTCCTGGATAGATAACTCATCACCAAGCAATTCAAAGTGTGCAAATATAACCCTGTTATGAGGTCCAACTCTTCCCAACAGATCTGATCCATAATTTTCCTTCGGTCAACTTCCATAATAGAAGCATGAGACTGCTTTTCTTGATCTGAGGCATCATCTTCAACAGATACTTTGTTATTACTATCTCCTCCAAATTTTTCACAAAAGTTTAAAACTCTGCGGTCAGTAATGCTGTCTTTTTTGAGTTTCTAGTTGCAAAGTGCAGATTTGACCCATAATTTCCCTTTGATTATCTTCCATGATAGAAGCATGAGACATTTTTTCTTGATCTGAGTAGTCATCTTCAACAGATTCTTTGCTATTGCTACCTCAAAATTCTTCACGAAACTTCAAAAATCTAGGGTCAGCTATGCTGTCTTTTTTGAGTTTCTGGGTGTGAATTCCAACTTGTGACAGTGGCAACATCATCACAACCGGTGAGCCTATAAATAGCACATTCCACATCCTGCATATCCATGTGCTCAAATGGCTTTGTCTCACTTGAATTTTCTACGTGAACAGCACTGTTGGCCTCATCAAATTATAGACCCGCAACATCACCCAAAATAGCAGCAATATCTTCATGATCTGGTGTATCATCGTCTTGAAGGATATCAAGAATACTTCCTTCCACCGCTGCGTTATCTTCATCATCGTCAATGTCATCTTTGCCTTCCAACAAATCAAGAAGTCCTTCATGCTACAGGGCTGCTAACAAGTGCTGAAAGGTGTCTTCATATCTCTGCCATCTTGGGCCACAACGCTTGAGAAAAAATTCAATCAAAGCTTTGAGGAAAGATATTGTCTTCAAACTGCAATAGTGCTTGAGCTAACCTCTCTAATATTGTCCCAAAAAGTAAATGAATAACATTCTAATGAATTAGAATTTTGTGATATATCTCATAAATGTCAATACATGGGGGAGAACAGCCCAAGGAGCACCACAAAATGTTGGAAGCTTCTTTTTCAAATTTGGATGAGGCTTGTTTAAATATCTCGAGATGCTCTCAACATCCAATGTTGGGTAGTGTTACCACACAATCTAGTGGGGCACTAGGAGGGGAGCCTATGGGACAACTACTAGACCAAGTGACAACAATGGGACAAGGACCCACTGTTACCTTAGTCAATGTCCTCTACTCTTTACGGACACTTTCGCTGATGGGAGGAGTCCCGATAGGAAGGAAATGAATAATGCTATTTTATTGTGATTATTATCTTGCATTTTTCTACAATTGTTGGGTTAGGGTTTCTCATGAGCCACATAAAAAATTGCAACATCTTTTATGAACTCTATTTTATTCATGTGCAAAATCTGTCATCAAGTATCCATTAAGGAAATTAAATTGCATTCCTTGACCTTAAGTCTCCTACTTTGGAAAGTCACCTAGGTTAGATTGAGAAGTGATCTTTCTTTCCCTCTCCGTTCAAGGTCTTCATCTATTCACTCACTCCTTGTCTAATTCCATTTGTCCAGAATTTTATTAATGAATGAGCCAATGCATTGATCCTTCAGTTTCCATCACTTACATATTTCTAAAATCATTAAATTCATTGTAGCTTGTGTTTGGGAATTTGTGTGAGCATTTTCTATGAAAATCCCTAGATCTAACAATCTATGGAATCCTACTGCAACTAGCTAAATCTACTTCACCTAGATCATAAATTACATTACAAACTTATTTCAGACTTCTTCTTGAAATATTGAAGTAAATTAATAAAGCAACCCACACCAATTTAAATATGATTCTGGAACATATAAACTGAGCAAGGAAATACAAACACATAGGACACTATTATTTTTGGACGAATGTCCCCGGAAAAACCCAACACGGGAAAACCAGTGCAGCAGCTCTGAGGGTTTATTATTATTAAGCAGTAGCAAATTCTGAATACATCTTTGAAGACCTCACAGGGTTATTCCGTTACAGAGAGAAATACTGGCAGAAAGAATTGTGAGGTTATCTCACACTATCACTGGAAATCCTGGCTAATCCAGCACTAGACTGATTGCCCCCGGCTTTTCTGGTTGCCTATGCACTACTTCTACGCAGTGTCTGCGTCAGCCCAACGTCAAGCTCTCTGGGGATTGCGTCACTCCTATGGCTGGTCGATTTTTTTCCCAAGAGATTCGATTTCTGCCTCCTGGTCTCACACCCTAGCTCCCGAATGTTGAAACTCGAATTCCCTCTACAAATTTCGGACTCCTCACTGGCTTTTACGCTGCCTCTGCATGGCTTTGCATCATCCGCTCTGGCTCAACGCTGCCACTGCGGGATTACTCTCTCTGCCTCTCTCTAATGATGATTCTCCAGCTGAGAAAATCACTCTCTCCGGAAGTTATCCTTGCCCCTTTATTGCAAAAATCTCCTCAATCGAGATTTCCTCCTGAGAACTTCTCACTTTAGAAAATTGATTTCTTGATCTCTCTTGGTGTGTTTTCCAAATGACCCTCAAGCCCCTTCTTATATCTTCCCGTTGGACAACCAACGGCCTAGATTAAATCTTAATCAAAGGCTTAGATCATTTTGACTTGATCCATGTATTTTTCTAGAAGTTTCACCCCTGATTAGATTAATACCCATTAATATTTTAATTTTCCTAAGTTTAGACTTGGGAACCCCATTAAAAATATTAATTATTTTAATAAAATCACTTTTGGGTGGAATTTCCTAAAATGCTTTCTAGGTTCTTTGGATTACATGTGCCTAAGCCTCCCTGCAAAATGAGGCTTAGAGCACATTTGATGCTACCCCAAATCAACACTTCCTCTTAGTGAGGAACGTGCTTTGGCAATACACTGCTACTGCATATTGCTCTAACTCTGAAGCATCGCCCTATGCGTTGCTGATGTCTGATATGTTGTCCACAAACTACTATGTTGTTGCTGCTATTGTACTGTTGCCTTTGACATTGCCACTACCAATGCTACATTTGTATTGCAGCTCCCTCTCAAATGCTGCATCTGTTATGCTGCTAACACTGCATCCGTGTTGCAACTCAGTTGTTGAGAGAAGCAACTGAAAACA
>APFE030490914.1:0-35937 GCA_000404065.3 Pinus taeda | reverse complement strand
AAACAAAACTATTTTTAAGATGTAAAACCATGATTCCAAGCCAATAGAGACAAAATATGCAAAGTTTGCTCATTTACATACCATGTAAAGGTGAATATATCAAAATGGCACCGAGTGCAATACATATCATCGAAGAATGGATATTGTCTTTGCATGAAACACATAAACAATGGAAGAACTGCTTATCCTTTAAGGGATGAAAACATGATAGTAGTTGAATCCTAGGTGTGTGTATAGGAGATCATGAACTATCAGTTGGAGCAGACTAAAACAGTTGATCAATGTAAAAGAAGTCCCATGTGTTGAAAGGTTAGAGCACTATTCTCTTGGCTTCCTGATTCGGTGCAGGAAACCTTGTGAGTCTTCATGGCAAACCAGTGGTATTAGGACACATATAGACTCGAAAGGAGGAATGTGATTCTGATACAATAGAGACAGGTTGAATCGTTGAATAAGATGTTGGAAGTGCTAAGATGTAGTGCTTTCCTCCCAGCTTAGGATAGTTGCTAGGGAGAAGAAACATGCTAGAATAAGCATCCATTTGTGCTAAGAAATGTGTGCTGGAAATGTGGAGAGGGAGATCCATCCACGTGAAACAATGCAACCCAGTAATAAAGTGAAAAGATGAGAGAAGTGGAATGATAGACGACACTAGTACATTGAAGAAGAGATTAATGTCGATTCAGTCCACTGAAGTTGCTGATCTCTGTGCTGCAAAAACAATGGGGCAATTTGCAGTTCCTCTGATTGTGTTCCCAGTTACGGTGGGCGTGCCTCTAACCGACCGGTTTAGGACGAAACTGGCCGGTTTGATACAAAATTGGCTGGTTTCATCCTAAACCAGCCGGTTAGCACTAGTTTAGGGCAAAAATTGGCGAAACGGGTGATTGAACAGGGTTTTTTGGCCGGTTTTGACCGGTGCACTTGCTAACCGGCCGGTTAGACCGGTAACCGATTAGCAAGACCGGTTTTTAAAACTATGTTTTGTAGCCGCAGACAGGGATTTTTGCATTGGCTAGGTGTCAAACATGCTGGAATCATCCAAAACATCATTAGGAAACTTGTTGAATTTAATGAGTCTGTATTTTATGATTTTCCCTCACTTAGGAAAAACACATTAATTAGGTTAATTAATTAATGTTGACTATTGAGCTAGGAAACCTAAGAAAACATAATTTTCATTACACTAGTGAGCTTGTTTTAATCTCAACCATTGATCTCAAGTGGGTTATGATTTAGTCCTAGCCATCCCTCACTTTGCAGATTAGGGTTAGGGATTTAGATCAATGAGAAATTATAAAAGAAAACCTGAGAGGTGAAAGGCAACAATTGGCAAAGATTTGAGAGAGTGATTTTTTCAAGGACTAAAGATAAAAAGAAATGTGCAACAGTAAAAAGAAAAATTACCGAGGAAGAGATTGAGTGGAGCCTATTTCAGCAAGGAGGCCATACTAATTTCTAAGCACAAGTTGTAGGGGCCACATAGAGAGGGCAACAACTCACACGTGCCGCACAGGTAGAGCAGTTGGGGCACACATGTCATGCGAGGATTGCTTCAACAGGTCGCACATGTGGAGGAAAGGCTTCAATTGGGTCCTAAAATGCTTATGTGGTGTAAATCAAAGTTTTTGGGGGCAGATTTTCCAAGTTTATTTGTTGTAATAATTTCGTTAATTTTCTCTATGGACCAATTTCCCAATAACCAAGTCTCGTTGTTCAAATAATTAGAAGTGAAGAACAGTTGGAGGAAAATTTTATGTGTGACTGATTTCCTATAGTTCGCTTCTATTGTTTAAATTCTAAGTTGAAAATTCTAGTGTATTTCATATTCAGTAATCGCAGAAATATTTTCTAGCTTATTAAAAATTTGAAAGAATTAAAATCAGATTTGGAATTTAAAAATTAACAGATATTCGATTAGAGTAAAAGTTTTGTACCACTTTCTGCAATCAACATTTTGATTTCTAAACAATCCTCAACAATTATAATACTACTTCACACAAAACGGGCATTTCACAAAAAAGGAAGAATTCTTCATCGAATCCATTTTAAACACTCTTTTATCATAATACTAAGAAATGTATCCTTATCTTCCACATTTAAAAAAAGTAATTTTACATTCACTTAATCACTTCTTCTTTTTTAAACACCTTAATACTTAACCTAGAACTCCAAGTGCTTTAATTCCACACATAAATGAACTATTTTGCCTTGAATTTTGTTTATTTAAGCACTCAATGACGTTGGTAAATGTATAACAACTTCCTTGGAATTTATATTTTGAACCCAAAGTATATTTTATATAATACTTTGATTTTGTATTGTTTTTTCCTCCTCGAAATTTATATTTTGAACCATAAGTATGTTTTATATAATACTTTGATTTTGTTTTATTTTTCGTGGGTTAAGATGAATGTGCATCTTACAATGGGTGTGACGCCTCATGATATTCCAAGGATGCATCCTTACAACCTAACAACCCTTTTGATATTCCTTATGACATGGTGGCTGCGACTTGATAAACATGGTCCATGGCCATTATAAATTTGATAACTTTTGTTCAATGCCTCGTTAATTAGTAAGAACTCCAATTGGCTCAATTAATAGCAAAAAATTATGCAACAAATTAGAATGCGGATTGCATGACAATTATGGTGTAGATCCCAGTGACAATGCATAGAAAAATAACATTGAATGCACAGACAAGGTAAGGACAATAGTCGGATTTCTAGTAAGGATATGGAGGGAACAATATAGGATTGAACTGTAGAATTTCGTGCAAATTCTCTAAAAATCTACCTCTAAGATCTATGTAGAAAATCTGACTGTAGATTAACTTGATAATGCAATATACCAAAGCAAAATATTATAATCTACTTCTACTATCAAACTTGCGGAAGCTTACAGATCGAGCTGAATCAGAGTTGAACACATATAACCATAAGAAGAAGAATCAATACACATGAAACACAGAAAATATTCAGGGGAAAGCCTCAACTAAAAACCCCACTATCTTTATTATCATACAAGGTGGAAATATCTTAGAATTACACAAAGCCTTAGCTCCCACGGCTAGCCAGCTCTTAGTACAATCCTCCTGGATGCTCACAGGCAAACAAGGTTTCTCACAAACCTTCTCCTCTGCCCTCCAAGGAACCTTATTCCTTCTGCATGGATGAGTTTCCTTTATAGGAAAACTCATGCAACTGATAATAACCTGTCCTTGACATTTAGCTCAACTGGGTCTTTCTCTAAATAGACATGCATGAGTTTCTGATGAGAGAATCTTTAGTTATCTGGAGTACACTAGTTGAATGCATGCATGCATTAACTGACTGAACTCACAATTAGTTTCTCAAACAGTTTGGAACTAATTTAACTAGACTTAACTCAATAAACTGAGCTAACTAATTACAACTCAATCTTATCTCCTTAATTAAGGATAATCTCCTTAATTTAAGGGATAACTGTTGCATGACTTCAGAAAGACTTCTAACTTGAATTTCTCCAACTAATTAATCCATAATGAATTAATTAATTAATTCCAAGCAGTTGGTGAGACTAAATTCGAATTTTAATTCAAGGACAAATTAAAATTGGAGTATACTAGATTCTATTTTTATCATTTCTTTTTGCTATTTTCAACATGAACCACATTTATTTCCCACAGTGGCAAGTGTAATCTATGAATTAGAACGATTACCCAATCGAGTTGAGATCTGTCCACTTCGTCCTTTAGTGTTACCTTCTATGCTAATGCCAGACAGTAACTAAAACTCTATACCACCAAATCCTTTAGTTTTGCAACGAAATAATCTTATTCAACAAAATTTTCAAGCTTTAACTAGCCAAGGGCAGATTTTTGGTCAAGGACCTGAAGAAATCAAAGAAACTCTAAAAATTTATACGGCCAAAGGTAGGATTATAATGGTCATGATAAGAGTGTGGCCAAAAGCCAAGACTAGACTTGCTCTGATGCCAAATGTGACGAACCAATCCAGTTCAAATTACGGATATCCAAAATATTTAGAACAGAATAAAGAAATACATGAGGACAATAAATAATATATATAAATGTTTGAGATTGAATATGAATTGGATAGGATGATAGCATACAATGAGGGAAGCATTATAAATACGTGGGCGAGCATACCTTTTCATTGAGTGACATGTCCTTTGACACATTTTTTTCTTTTTTTTCTTTTTATTTTTCTTTTTTTAGTTAAGCGAGTGGGACTACCCACGGGTTTTTAACCGATGACCTTCACATCAAGAAGTGCCTAAACAATACACCCGATCACTATCTATTCAAATTTCAAAGCCCTGTGGACAATAAGAAACATCCTTCCATTGTAATATATTTTCACTATTTAATTTATTTATTTATATTTACTTTTATATATTAAGTTTATTACACAATGAAATTTCAAATATGGAATGATTTTCACAATGATTCAAGGTGAATTTTTGCTGTGAATAGTTGTAGCTTTTTTTTCAGTTTTCTCAAGGTAAAATTTGTGACAATTGACCAATAAGATAGGCTAAATGGTCAAAAACTACCATTAGAAACTACGGTGCATCAATTAGAAAAATAGGGTCTTTATTGTTAACAAATTGTTAAGTAGACAAATTGGTAAGGTGTCAAAGATCAAAAGTTTAAAAGATTGTGAGTTAAGAATTCATTAAGGGGATTGTTTCTTGTAAAGACTTGTTCTGAAATTGAATAAGGAAATTGAATAATGTCTAAATATTTTGTTTGTAATACTCACATTGTATTTATTATTGACAAGTAGAGGGAGACAGTGAACTACCCTGACTATGTAATCAATTTCTACTCGGTTCTTTACTGCTTCTTACAACTTGCAACACTTTGTTCGATGACCTATTGCAACATTTTGTTCGATGACCTATTGCAGCAATTGCTTCTCTAATGCATTTTGTGACACTTGGAGAAGAGATTGTTTGAAGATTTTTTGTGATATTTATGGATCTTCTTTACTTTGCACTTTGTGATTATTTTTTTTTGAATGTTGGTCATTTTTGCTTGAACACTTTGACGATCTAACATAATTGTCATCTTTCACTTGGGATTTTTAATCAAAATGGCTACTATAGGAGGTGTTGTTTATATCTCCTCAAAACTTTAACTAATGTATTGTAGGGAATAACCATCTAAATTAACACAATTTATCTTGGCAATATGGTTACTTGCATGAGTGTGTTGCAAATTGCACATGAAGGTTGATCTTCCTAAGACTCAAAATCAATTATTAAGTGACGAATTGCAGAAGAATCAAAGTATTTGACACGATGCAAAAATAGGTACATTTGAAGATTCATTGTCGGGTTTTGAGATGGAAAAAAACCTAAGTGATAAAAGAAAATGTTGCTAATTGTTTAAATGGAGTGGTGAAGTGTTGACAACTCAACACAATTGTATAATAACAAACTGATAAAACCAAAATGTTGCGAAGAAATCAACACACACAAAAAAAATTGTCGTGAACATGGTTTTACGTTGAACTCTCATTTATCCTCAATTACTCTAAGGCAATCAAATTTTTGAAAGGAGGCTTCTTTGAGGATGAGTTGAAGAAAAAATTTGTTGAGGATAAGTGTTGACAAGTTGGAATAGAAAAATAAAGAGTTGATGTTTTGACCTTCATCCATGTCTACACTATGGGAAGACAAGCCGCTCTTCTAACAGTTAACATAAGATGAAAGTTTCTTGAAAACCTCCATACATTTTTGTTGGATGGGTATATTGTAATGGTGACTAATGTTGATTTTTTGTAGGTCTTCTGAACTGATAATTACTTCTTATGATTTCTTAATTTAATCTCTTACATTCACATTCATCATAAAATAATTACACTAAAGACATCAATAGTAGAAACAAATCATGGGGAGACAGCCAAACAAGAACACAAGATTTTTACCCTGAGAAAACCAAAATGGGGGGAAAACCCAGCAACCTTTTCCTTAGAGAAATTATTCATGTCAACAGAGATACATCTAAACATAAATTCAAACTAACATCCCTAACCACACCTGGTCAAACTGCCCACAAGACAAATCAATATGTTGCTTATCAACTTCAGCCTTCTTCTTCAAGAAAGACTTGTTTTTCCTCCTTAGATAAACTCAAAAAATCTACAATAGATTCATCCTTTATTCACCTCAGATATATCTTCTTTGTTTGGCTCAAATTTGACTTCTTCTCTGCCTCAAACTTGACTTATTTGCTTGCCTCAGATAGAACCCTTTTTTGGCCTCAGAAAAACCTCTTTGCTAGCCTCAGATATAGCTCTTCATTGGCCTCAGATATACCTCTTTGTTGACCTCAAATAGACCTCTTCGTTGGCCTCAGATTTGTCCTATTTTCTTGCCTCAGACAAACTGAGTTACTTCCTCCTAGAGGAGGATGAAATGGTGTATATAGAATGTCTTGAGATTCTAAATGGGTGCCCCTAGAAGCTGGGCCGACTTGTCTTGTGAGGGCCAACCAGGTCATCTTTGGAGCCAAAATTCACAATTTTTCTCTTTTTGAACCAACATGAAGAACATGTCATATATTTTATCTTTTGCCAATAGCATGAAGAACATGCTTTATATTTCTCATTACAAATACATAAAGGGCTAAAATATTAATTATGAAGGCCGACCATAGCTATAACATTCAACAACTAAAAGCTAGACTATTGAAGCAATTGTGTAAACAAGTGTGTATTGTTAGTTTGACAAGGGATATTGTTATTGCAAATTATTGGCAATGTTTTCAAGCCTTCTCAAGGGAGATGGATTCATTTTGTATATACCTTGTTGATTTGTAAGTGAGAATGATTGAGATCCATAAAACATATGTTTTTTGTCTTAAGATGTTGTTTTCCATAGGCCTTGTTGATTTGCAATTGGGTATGACTATGGCCCATATGTTGTTTGTCTTTTAATTGAAGATCAAGTTATTTGTTACTCTACTCAGATAATTATTGACTAGCCCCTTCATCTTCATGGTAGAGTACGTCGCTAACTCGTTCTATGACATTTCTTACCTCTCATCCTGAGAAGGAGAGAAGATAATTGGTCATGTTTTCAATGCAAGTTTTTTGCTTGTGGCACATTTGAAGTCCTTTCAACTTTTGTGGTGCATCTAGAGTGTTGTCGACTTGGTTAATTGGATGACTTGATTTCTTGGATCACATAACTTTATGGTATTTTTAAGATTGTTCGTCGCTTGGGAGTTTAGAATTGTTGATTGTTTGTCACTTGGGAGTTTAGAATTTTTGATTGTTCATCGCTTGGGAGTTGATGATTGTTTTTGGAAATTGTTCACCATTTGACATTTTTATTGTAATTTCCAACTAGGTTGATTTGTTCAAGATCTGCATAATGCAGTGCACGATTGGTTAGTTGGTCGAGATTTATTGATAAGGGTTTCTTCCCCACATATATGATTTGGGATGTCTTTTGTGCAACTAGTTCTTATCTGATAAAATTATCAATCGTTTGGCAAGGGATATTGAATTTTTTGGATTGTGGGTTCATGTTTTGGATTTTACAAATTTTTGGTTGCAGGATTATGGGATGCTCATCAGCACAACTATCCTGTCTTATCAAGATATCAACATTTTTGTGTCAATAACATGGTTTGAGAGAACTTTTGAGAGTGGATTTTGTGATTTTCTTTTGCTTGTTTGAGCTGGCTTAAAATTGTTAAGCTTTCTATAAAGTTACCAGATGTGTCAAAGTTTTACAACTAATTCACCTCTCTACTTCCAAATAGGGATGTACGAGGCTTTTAAACCTAATTCACTTCTCTTAGAACCTCTAGAATTTACAGGTTTACTGTGCTTTGACCTTTTCCAAACACTTTTACTGTGCTATGACCTTTTCCAAACACTTTTACTGTGCTTTGATCTTTTCCTGCCAGTTAGTACAGAAGTCTGACTCTATGTTGCAAGGGTCTGATTTTGCATCACAAAAGGATGATTTTGTGCTATACCTTTGCTTTAAGTGACAAGAGTTTGATTTTGCATATACGAAGTCTAATTGGGTGTTGAGCTATGTAAGGAACATATGATGTTAAATAAGGCTGATTTCCGCACTCAAAAACTGTAAATTTAGAAAACAATATAAAGTATATTCCAAAACTGTTACAGAGTTTGACAGTTGCATGGTAGTTACAACAGATGACTAATTTTGTGTTGCAAGGATATCATTTCGCATTATGGGAGATTGCTTTTGAACTATAGGGTGTTTGGAGTTATAGGTTCTGTCTGAATGAAATTACAAATGCGATAAAAAGATACTACTAGTGTCTACATGATTTTACTTTGAAACTATTGCTTTTGTTTCAGAAACAATTCCCTGGGGTTTCCTAGGGTAGGCTACCCAAAGTTCCCGATAACTTTGTACACTTGCTGTACCAATCTCTGGAAGCGCGTTTCCAATTTTAGATACATCGGGAATGTTTGTTTCCCTACAAACCACGTTTCCCGGCAACTAGTCTGAAACCAGCCATCCTGTGCCAAATTAACTGGAGCAACCCACCAGTGCTTTCTTCAGATAGTTTCTGGACTCTAACAAATCGCTAAATAGGGCATTATTTCAGCTAAATGCAGAAAAGTACATATGTTGTACAGAAAACGACAAAAATCGAAGTGAAATTAAAATCCCGCTACTTAAATTTAAAGTAAAAGAAGGATAAGCCCTACCTGTCCACTGCGCCCCAGAGTAATTGTGACTCTGGGCCGAGACATCAATTCTTCGAAAGCTGCACTCCTGATTATCTTGTAAAAAAAAAATCAAACCCTTCAACTGTTAAAAAAGCTCTTCAGAATGCTGTAATGAACCCTGCGTGTGCCGTCCAACGCCTGGAACTCTCAAACACCCTGCCAAAGCAAAAGCTCATCCGATTTCAATAAACTTGAATACGCGATGATTATGCCTGCAACTCAAAATGGATTTTTACGACTTTAAATGTAAATTGCGGTACCCGTTTCAAGGCGGTCTCCAGGCCGACTTCGTGGCAAATGACAAAATGGTAGCAACAGCAGTCGTAAAGTGCCTTCGGAAGCCACGGTGCATCTATCGAGGGGAGCCCTGTCAACAACAAAGGCCGCGTGCTCTCTGTGCTGAACCCGCTGAACCCGATCAACCGAAATAACAAAGAAACAAAGTAAGAAGAAGCCAGGGAAATGGATGGGAAAGAGTTTTGCTTTAACGGCACATGACAGAAACCGGAAGAAAAACGTCAATTGACGGGAAGAATGCCTTATAGATTAATAAATTCATAGTGGTGAGACTCCAGTACGGCAAAGTGTGAATAAAGTCCCACGTATAATAACAAATATTTTAAGTGCTTCGGGTTGAACCCGTGACCTATTACGTTTCAAAATTGTCGTCGAATTATATTAAATTTGAGTATAAAAGCATCCGATAGGCTCATGGTATAAAAATGTTTTTTTAGAAAATCACATTGAAGATTTTCGTGTGTTGATCTTCAAGACAGAAATCTTCTTCAAATGTGATTTTATCACATAAGGTTGAATTCGTATATCAATTTAAATTTTCATTAATTATAATAATTAATATTATATTATTTTGATATTGGTAATAGTTATAAAGCCTTGTTTTTTAAATTAAAATGGCTATATGTTTGTTTTGTTAATTTTGGATTGTAGAATTGAGGCTTCTGTGATCCATCTAATTTATAAGAGGAGATTCTGCGTAAATCACATATGGAAAGACTTTTGTCGACGCATTTCGAACTAACTAGTGTGGTTCAGGACAAGTTGAAGAAACAGATCCAGCTTAGCATGTTAAATACCCTGCGCAGAGACTCCAACGGCTAACTTTGAATAAAGGCTAATTTTGACTATAGGACCTAGGTCCAATTTATATTTGTTAATTTAATAATATTATTATTTTTTTAATATTTATATTGTTAATATATTATTCTATTTATGGGAAATAGTAAAAATAGGTAAAAATACATAAATAAGGGAAGGCAACTTATTTATTTATTCCAAGTTAATGTAATAACATTAGGTTATTTAATATAAAATAATTCTACTGGTTATTAACCTTATTATTATTTACTGTTTTCTTTTTTGGAAATAATGTAAATAAGGTAAATAAATCAATATATTAATATAATGAAATTAAGATTTTTAAATAGTTGATGTATTTTTTTGCAATTTTTTATTTAAATTTTAGTGTTACAAAAATTTCACAGATAATTAATTATATATAAGTTTTTTGTCTATTTGATTTATTAATTGTTTTAGTTGTTATAATATTTATATATCTATATAATATAATATATATATATATATATTATTAAAATTATTTTTTATATAAGAATAAAGAAATTAAATTATACATTGCATGTGACATGATATATATTGTGTTTTATGTCCTATGGCAGAGTGTAACCCATTGGTTTAGTCAAATCCATTATTTTGGTTTGATTTTAAAAAATCACATTTCCTATAATGAAACATTAACATTAAAAAATATTAATATTTAAATTATTTTTATAGATTTTATTAGTTGTTATCTTATTTTGTAATCATAGCCAAGAGTATAAGGGTTACATCATAAGTACAGAAGTTATATCACTTTGCATGTTGGACATTTATGGCTTCTGCAGGGCACAAGTCACATCCTCCAGCCAAATCGAAGCAAAGCCAACAAATATGCTATTAATACTAACCTCTCGCATCTCGCCGGATACATCTTTTTGTATAAGAGTTGGGGCATCTTGACTTTAAAAAATCACATTTCCTATAATAAAAAACATTACACATTAAAATATATTATTTTTTAATATAAAAAAAAAAAAAAAAAAAAAAAAAAAAAAAAAAAAAAAATTATATATTTTATTAGTTGTGATCTTATTTTGTAATCATAGTCAGAGTATATGGGTTACATCATAAGCACAGAGGTTACATCACTTTGCAGGTTGGACATTTATGGCTTCTGCAGGCCACAAGTCACATCCTCCAGCCAAATCGAAACAAAACCAACAAATATGTTATTAATACTAACCTCTCGCATCTCGCCGGATACATCTTTTTGTATAAGAGTTGGGGCATCTCCATTACTCTCATAACCACAGCTCATTCATACAAATGTCATAACAAGGTATTACAAACCATACACATATTTGCAAGCCTCGTATATTTTAAATGTATATCACGAGATATAAGGCCCATCGAATGGTCAAGTGCTTGAACATGACCCAAAGGTCACGTGACCTAAATTGCACATGACCCTTCGGCCCATCAACCTCGATCCTTGACCTTTGACCATCGACCTTTGGCCTTCGACCTTCGACCTTGACCCTTCAACCTTCAGCCAACCTTGAGCCTTCAGCCAGCCTTGATGGGACCCCATCACCCCACCTTCTAACCAACAACCAAACATCCCCTAAGCCCCTCCTTTGGTTTAATTTTTCTAGTGATGTAGAATTAATGTTCTGTCATCCGCCCACCAGCACACCCAATACCCCTAAAACTCCCCAACCACCCAGACTCCTGCAAAATATACCCCCAAAATAGCCCTTTCCCCACCCCCTCAAACAGCCCTCCAAAGGCCCTCCCACATCCTTACAACATCCCAAATTCAACAGCCCTGCCTCCCCCCGATCCCCCCTCATCAAACGGATGATTGGCTTCAAAGGGTGCTATATCCTTTAAAAAAATCACTACATCCCATGCATTACGAGATTATATACACATAGGATCGAAGCCCATATACATGATTACATACACAAGATTACGACGAAAAAAAACACTACATTTTAGTCTTTGTCTTTTTTAGCAAATTCTATGTCTTTTCTAGATCTTTTCGGCATTATCACGTCCTGACTTAAGGAAGGTCATGGCCATCGAATAACACGTCATTTCTTAGCTAATGTCAAATTAAGCTCGTAGTTGAGATATTTCATAAGAAATAGCTAAATGATGGGAGATCATGGCCATTGAATTACACATTATTTCTTAGCTAATGTCAATTTAAACGATGAAATTACTACACCTAGTTATTAGTTATGTTCCTTGAGAAATCTATTGTGTTGAACACTTTATCTACCTAAGATTAAATTTAATTAATATGCAGTGTATTATATCAATTTATTGGTATAATATGATTGTCATGGTTGAGTAAGATTGCACTTATAGGACTTTACGATGGTTGTGTACATCTTGAGAAATATTACACAATGAATCCAATTGTTTCTACTTAAGTTTGATGAGTGAATCGGTTTGATTTATAGTTACCACTACCTAGTTTTTAACGATAAAATTCCAGGACTCCAATTCAAAATATTTCTTTAATGATTAAGGGTTGCCATAAGAATAAGCTACTTATGAGCTTCCATGCATTTATTTATGATGTATATATTACACATTTTATATGTGGACCTCTTCTTCTTCTTCTTCTTCTTCTTCTCCTTGGAAAAAGTCGTAATTTCTATTGATTTAAAGAAATGACATTTTGTAGATGCTGATGCATATGCATATGGAGGCAGTTGCCTGACAAGTTACATAATATTATGATCAAAAAGAAAGTTGTTATGTCTCCATGCAGGGAGTTTACTTTCTAGCGTATTGTATCTATATCTGCTTGCTAACATAGTGTGAGCAAGATCAAAATTATATCCATCTCTTCGCAAAGAGAAATGACTAAGGTAACATGATCAATTTGTACCAGTATCAAAACGAGTAAATATGTGCAATATATACAAGGATAATCAAAATATATATGGGTCTCACAGCCCATTTAAACTCTAAGATCATCAAAAGGTCTATGGTAGTGCTGGTAGTAGACCCCATCAATCTCCTCCTGAATCAACCAATCGTTCCCATGTCTAAGCGCTGCCTCTTTAGATAGGTGATCTGCTTCTGAGTTGAGATCCCTGTAAATGTGTCGACAGACGAAGGAGTCAAATGATGATATCAATCTTTTAGCTTCGTCTAATATGTGCCTTAATGTAAATGCATTGCAATGAGATGCATCATTCAACCAATCGCATACGATTTGAGAGTCACCAAACAATTGTAGATGTCTGCATTGTTTCACTAGTGCAAAATGGATAATATGTTTTGCAGTGCAGAGTTCAGCGAAGTTATTATTTCCTCTGCCTAGGTTAAACTGGATCTTAAAGCAATGATTATCATTAATGTGAAGGATGGCACCACCCCCACAGCCAGCCTCCTGCGTAGAGCCGTCAAAATACGCCCAGGGCTTAGATTTGTCAATGTTTTCAGGAATGATAGTTCGGGGAGGGGCGCTGGGGTCGTCTTCAGGAAGAAGGTCGAAGTTTGCAATGGTATGGAGCAAGATGGTAGGCCAATGGGGGGATCCGTGGTTGAAGATAGCTTGGTTCTGGGCAATCCATAATGACCAACAGACAAGCAAAGGTAAATTTTTGGATTTGCCCTTATGATTTGTGCACCATGTATTCCAAGCATCCATGATGTTATGTCCATTCCAATTTTTTAAGGGTGGATATTGAGTAATGATGGAATTCCAATATTCTTTGGATGTGGGGCAATTTAGAAAAAGATGTTATGTGCTTTCTTCTTCGTTCCGACAAAGGTGGCACCAGAACGGGCCATGAAACGATCTTTTCATCAAATTAGTGTCGATGGGGATCTTGTCAAATAGGATGTTCCACATCAGTAAACGTGAGCGAGGGGCTGCCTTGAGTTTCCATAGCTATTTCCAAGTCGGAAGTATATTCTAGGGCTTATGAGGTTCCATAAGTCTAATGTAACCTTGTTTCGGAGAATATACACCGTGTTTGGCAAAAGCCCAAATGATCTCGTCTGGTCCTTCAGTGAGACGGATGTGTGCCTGAGTAAGGGCATCCGTATAGTTCTGCCAATCCTGCTGCCACTGTACAGGGATTTCCAAGTCTTGAGTCGTTTTCCATGCCTATTGTAGAAATGAAGAGTTTATGATGTCACCAATGTGTTTGATGTGGATGACTCCCCTGTTGTGTAAATGCCTTATTAAGTCTGCTGGTAATCTGTGGGCATTACCATAGCCTACCCATGATCCAAGCTGATACGCACAACATTGCCCTCCTTAATACGCCACGTAATACCATCCCGCAGTAGGAGTAGTGAACTGACGACTGCTTTCCATATATTGGAGATGTTGTTCCTCGTTCCATGTTGCTGCCTAATCCAGTCCATTAGATTCATGGGCCAGATATATTTTAATTGAACTACACGGGACCAGAGACTATTACTGGTGATAAGCTACCAGCCAAGCTTGGCCGCCAGTGATTTGGAGAAGAGGTCCAACCTCTTGATGCCCCATCCACCCTAGGTCTTGGGTTTTGCTATAGTGTCCCATTTGACCTAGGCAAATAACTTGCCTGGTTGATTGCCTTTCCATACGAATATGCAGCAAATACTTTGTAATCTGTTCAATATGCCTTTCGGTATCCATGCCAGGGTCATCCAGTAGACTGGAGTGGCTTTTATCACTGCTTTGATAAGTATTAACCTGCCAACACAGGATAGATATTTATGATACCATACTTGAAGTCTCTTTTCCACTTTCACAATGAGCCATGTCCAATCCGCTATCTTGTAACCAAGTGGCTTTAATCTGAAGCCCAAGTATTTTATCCCTTCTGCCAAGTTCTGAGAGGAGAATGGAAAGCGTTGTAATGTATATAATATCTCATGCTGGGAGCAGCCCACCGGAGAAATTAAGGATTTACTATTATTTATTGACATCCCAGTAGCCTGTTGGAACATATTGAAAGTGTTCTAGAGGGCCACGGTGTCCCCAATACTTCCATTTAAGAAAATGATTATGTCATTAACAAACAATAGGTGAGTGAGGAAAACATTTTCTGATATCTTGATGCCTGTCAGATGATTCCTCTCGCGAGCAGTTGATATGGTCCTACTTAATCCTTCCATGATGAGTAAAAAAAGTAAGGGTGAGAGTGGACATCCCTGCCTAAGTCCTCTCTCTGAACTGAAGAAAGATGTAGCTCCCCCATTAAGTAATACACTATAAGATACATCAGTTATACAGCTCATAATCCATTTTATAAATTCATAAGGAAAAACAAGATGGGTTAGCAATAGTCTGATGAAAGCCAGTCTACTCTATCAAAAGCCTTTGAGAGGTCTACCTTCAATATCACACCCTTTTGTTTTTTAATCTGCAAGGTATGGAGGAGTTCTTGTGCAATGGCAATAGCTTCATGGATATGTCTATGATGCAGGAAAGCAAATTGTTAAGATGATATGTGTCGAGAGCAAATAGGCTTCAAGTGATTAGCGATTATCTTGGAGATAATCTTATATAGACAGTTACAAAGGGAAATGGGGCGGAAATCGTTATAGGAGGAGGGGTTATCTGATTTTGGGATAAGGACAATGAAGGTAGATTTAATGGCCAAGGATATCCTACCACTCCTTCTGCAATTTTCCACAATCTTGAGCAGGTCTTCCCCCAGGATTTCAAAGAAAGCAATGTAGAACTCAATGGTCCACCCATCAGGGCCTGGGCTCTTGTCTTTCTTAAACCATTTAAGCGTTGCCTCTAACTCTTCCATTGTTACTTCCTTCAATAGGTCTCTTGTATCTTCTTGATGGACGAATCTGGGGAAGTGTTCAGCTACTCGCATGATCTCCAAAATATTCGCAGCTCTAGGTGCCTTATAAATGCTCCTGAAATGTTCAATGGCTAGTCTAGCCAGATCCCTCTGTGATGATACTAAGTGCCCCTGCTCATCATTCAATTCCCAAATAGTATTAATGGCTTTTCGATCATTAGCAAATTTATGAAAGAACTTAGTGTTGTCGTCTCCTTTGGTGAGCCAAATCGCTCTACTCCTGAGCCTCCAACTTTCTTCCCTCTCCTTTAGGATCTGAGAGCGCTTCTTAATGTGAGAGGTGTAAAGTTCTTTACTCTCAACCGTGGGAAAGGTGCCATCTGAGATGTCCTCATGTGCTGCCATAGCTCTCTCTGCCTCCCTCAGAGATTTGTCGTCATTTATGTGCTTTTGATGAACCCACATTTTAGAGACCTTCTTTAGTTCAGTCAATTTCCTTATAAAACCTTCAGTATGATCCTCACTGTCCAATATGGGGCTAGTCTGCCAGAAGTTAGTGACCATCTGTATGTATGAAGGATCTTTGAGCCAAGAGGCATTGAATTTGAAAGGGCTCCTTATCTTCTGATTTACATCGGCCAATTCCATATATATTGGCCTATGGTCTGAGATGCCTCTAGTACCAACCCATTGGCAAATGCGGGGGAGATTGCTCAGGAAATCCTCCTTGATGAGAAATCTGTCAAGTCTTCTGGCAAGACCGTGATCACCACTGCGATTATTGGTCCAAGTATACTGAATCTTGGTGGATGGAATGTCCACCCACTGATGTTCCTCAAGAAGGGAAGAGATGGTGTCAGATAAACTGTCAACTTGGGCCGAGTGACCCCAAGATTCACTGAAGCCCAAAGAAAAATTTAAGTCCCCTCCTAGAATGATGTTATCCACCTGTAGGATACCAGAGTCCATAAAGGTTCTCTAGAAATTAGCCTTGTCTATACAAGGGCCATAAACATTCATAATATGGATTTCCATCTCAAGAGGGTGGGCAAAAATATCCATGCCAATGAAGCCCCTCCCTCCCCAGGTGTTCCTAATCTCCAGAGCTTTGTTACATATCCCAATAGCAGAGCCCCCAGATCTCCCAGACGCATCCAGGGCATGGAAGGTCCAATTAGGCATCCAAGCGTGAAGAGTGTGAATAAGGGGATCAGCCAAGCAAAGCGTTTCTTGTAAAAATATGATGTCGGTCTGGGAAGAAATGAGAAGCCTTTTGAGAGCTAGTTTTTTGGGCTGACTAACAAAACCTCTGCAGTTGAAAGAGATAATCTTCATGAGGGATGCGTCTAAGGACCGCTCCTAGCTCTAAGGGCCCCGAGGATGGTTTGCTGTCGTCCAAGGGCAACTTCTTCTCCTACTGTGTGTCTAGCTTTTGTGAGCCGAGAGAGTCGGCCCCTTGAGGTCTTATGGGAGATAGGGGTAGCTTCAGGTTCCAGTCCAATCGCATCATCACTTTTATCCCTCGATTTGGATCAGAGAGAGTATCAGGGGGAAGCTGGGGGGAGGGCATGGCACCGGAGGGGAGGGAGGAAGATGATAGGGATGGATTACAGGGGGAGGAAAAGAGTGAGGGGAGAGGAAGGGAGCATAATAGGGAGGGGGATGAGACGTGACCCAGGGATCTGAATATACCCACTGAGGTCAAGAGCTTTGATAAAGGGGGAGATGTGTCAATGCAGGAATGAGATGCAGATACTTCAGATAAGCCAAACATAGGAGAAGAGTGAGATGAAGATGTAAGAAACATACCCGTGTCTGAGATAATATCCTGAGAATGACTGGTGCTGGCTGGAGGAGATGGCGGAGGCAGGTTAGTGGCTGAGAGATCCTTGACCGCTCCCGCTGTATCAGGAGTACCTCGGGGGACCCCAATATCCTTATTGCGTTCCTCTAGGACCGGATCATTTTCTTGTTGGGAGGGGAATCCCCCGAGGTGTTTTGGATCTTTGTTCTTCTGAAGGAGAGGGCAATCCCTGTATAAATGCCCCACCTTGTGACATCTGCAACAATGATAAGGAATGCCTTCATAGTCAATGATTTGTTTGCGGGATGTGTCCCTCCATTGTATAGTGATGTACTCTTGTAAGCCTCCCCTGGTATCCAAGTTGATGAGGATCCGAGCATATGCCATCATGCCAGTGAGTTGGTAGGCCTTATCATATTCCATATAGGTACCAATCGCATTGCCAGTCCGCCGGAAGATGTCTTCAGACTAGTATTGAAGGGGCAGTCCAAGTAGCCAAATCCAAATAGGTCTGATGCCTATCTGCTCTGTCTCAGGATAAAAAAGGGGCATCCATCTCTTGAGGAGAATCGGGGCATGTTCAAAGTGCCAGTAAGAGGACAATACCCAGTTGGTATGATCGACATGAGCGAATCTCAGGGCGAACCATCCCCTCACAAAAGTTTGCACGAAGGGGATGTCAACTAGATGGTGACCCCAAACCTCGGATGCCCATGCTTTCAGGCGAGCAGCCATGTGATTCCGTCCTCTTATGTGCCCGACCAGGACCCTGTCGGCGAAGTCCATAGTCTCACCCCACTGAATGTCCTCTTCTAATCTGAGAAAGATGTCCTCCACCTTGGATTTGTAACACTTGTGCTTCTTTTTAGATCCTAGAGGAGGAGGTTGTGGGAGTACCCGGCTCGAAATAGGAACAGATGTTGCAGGGGGAGGGTTAGGGCTATACGAAGGAGGGTTTGGGATGCCCACAAAAATAAGGAAGGAATCGTCAAGCGGTGGAACAGTCGTAAAACTGCCGGAAGGAAAGGCGATGGAACCTTGTGGGGTAAATCCGGGCGGAGCTATGGGAACTGATGGGGGAATAAACGGCTGGGAAAGAGAGCTTGATGTAGGGAGGTCCAAACGAGGGTTAGGGTTCAAGCAGCCAGACATGAAACCTAGGGTTGCCAGGGAAAGAGGGCGAGTAGAGAGTACTGGCCACGTAGGAGGGTTGTCCGGAAGAACCCCTTGTTGAGTCCATGACGGTTCCGCGAAGGAGTATGGAGAAAAACTATCGATGAGGCCAGAACTGTACATACCTTCCAATGTGGAGAAAGATGTGCACCAAATGGGAATCCCCTCCAGCGGGTCGGCTGAGTAATCAATGGCTTCCAGTTCATCCATGACGATAGTTTCTTCTTGGAACAACGGACACCTCGGTTAGCTGGAATAACGGAGCATAAACAAAGCGCAGGGAACAGACTAACTGTAACAGGTAGCAAGCCGTCGACCGGTAAGTAACAAACGGTAAAAGCCCCCCCGAGGTCCCGGCAGGTCAACCTGCGCGCTGAAGGATGGAGTTGTTGTTCCGGTTATGGCAGCGGACGGCGAGGGTGCAGGTTTCCAGTGGTTACAACGACCTGCATAATCTGATGCCTTAACCCAAACCCTCGCGAGCCCTAATCTCCATCCATATGTTTTTATTTATTTATATATAATTTATTATTTTATATTTGAGTTAATGATATATACCATATGTATAGTTTTATTGGTTCAAGTATATTTTATTTTTTATATATTTATTAATTATATTTGACTTTATTAAAAATATATTATATTAATAAAAATATAATGGTGGACGAGAATAAATGTGCATCAATTCAAATTTCAACAAATAAAATTAGCAACAAAGTTGTTCATACTCGAAAACAATGCATACTTATAATTAACAAAACACCTCAATTTAATAATCAATAAAATCCAAATTGACCGGATTCTAAACCTTAATATTAACTTGAATTCAATATTTTTACTTAAATTTAGCAATATTTAGACTAAGCGACAGGGAATAGCTACTAAGCTACAGGTATATTTGCATAGGTAATTCTAATAAGATGAAAAAATGATAATTACCAATAAAAATTGTAAAGTCTTTCAATATCTTGATTTTTGAGATACATTTTTCGTTAATAATCACATCAAAATTCATTTGTCGACGTGGTTAATTGTCAATAGAGAATCAAATAGAGAGACAGATCATTCCACCAACTAGAATGTAATGGTTACTTTTGACTAGTCCAAAAATTAAGAGGAATTTATTTTCTTTTTAATTTAAAAATATAAACCAAAATATATATATATATATATATATATAATAATATTGGAATAATAATTAAAAAAAATAAAAATAAAAATAAATTACCTAATTCAAAATATGAAACCAATATATATATTATTTATATATATAATATTGAAATAATGATTAAAAAAATAAAAATAAAAATAAATTACCTAATTCGAAATATGAGGGCCTTGGATTCTTTTTTATGACCAATTATATGAGGACTTGTATAAAAAATTATTTAATATAAATAATGTTGATTTCAATCATGTTTTTATTTCATAGATAAATTAAATTAATAAGTATTCCCATATTCAAATGGTTGATTATAAAAATATCAATTAAGTTAAAAATAAAAGGGAATAAACTAAAGGGTTAAAATTAACTAACAAATAATTAAGACGATGAATGAGGAGGGAATTAACGATTAATCCTAAGGGGGAGAAATCAAAAGCGACAAAAAAAGAAGAAGAGAAAATTGAAATCTAAAAATTCAGGGTTCAAGGAGATAAAAATAAAAATAAAAGAATAGAAAATGATACCACCAAATGAATCAAGAGATGGAACAAAAGAGCTAAGAGGAAAGGCTCAAGATCCAACAACTGCTAATTTTCCAGTCATCATCCCTGTTTAGATTACTTGGCCTCCTTTCAATTTCTATGACCTCCCTAAACTTACGATGATGAAATTGATCAATCCTGGCAATGACTCGGGCCTCTTCAATGCATATGTGATGCTTTGTCTTTTCTGCATGTTCTGCCAAAGTTGAAGAGTGGATCCTCCCATGCTTGATGTCAATTGCGTGCTCATGAATCCTTTGATTTATAGAGTGGCCAGTTCAACAATGTAAGGGGTTCCACAAGAACATGGGATAACATAAATACATTTCATATCCTTAGGGTCCACTGGGTCTTTAACAGATTTTAAGGAGCTTTGAATGGTGTTAAGGTTTGATGGCAGGCTCGGGATCGAGTTTACTTATATCTTATATCACTAGCTTGTAGAGAGCAGTCTATATACGAAGCTTTGTGCCTTGTAAAGAGTCCTGAGTCTTTCTACTTACTTGCTCTATACTTGCTCTTAATTCATTTATACTTGTATCTTTATTGGTACTTGTATTGATTAGCCAACAAAGATAGATTGATTATGCACCATGAAATCATAAACCATAGCATCCCTCTCTTGTGCGATCCTGGATAAGGAGGTTTATCTTGTTGTCTATCAGTAGTTCACGTTGGCCTTTGTATCATTGAAAGGTAAGGTATTTGGCAACATTAACACCATTCGAAGCTCCTTAAAATATGTTAAAGACCCAGTGGGCCTCAAGGATATGAAATGTGTTTATCTTATCCCATGTTATTATGGAACCCCTTACATTGGTGAAATTGGCTGCTCAATGAATCAGAGGATTCATGAGCATGCAACTGACATCAAGCATGGGAGGACCTGCCCTTTAGCTTTGGCAGAACATGTGGAAAATCATATATGCATTGAAGAGGCCCGAGCCATTACCAGGATTGATCAATTTCATCACCGTAAGTTTAGGGAGGCCATAGAAATTAAAAGGAGACCAAGTAATCTAAACAGGGATGATGGCTATAAAATTAACAGTTGTTGCACCTGACCCTTTACTCTTAGCTCTTTTGTTCCATCTCTTGATTCATTTGGTGGTATCAATTTTTTTTTTTTTTTTTTCCCCTAAATTTCAATTTTCTCTTCTTTTTTTTGTCGCCTTTGATTTCTCCCCCTTGGGTTAATCGTTAATTCTCTCCTCATTTATTCCCTTAATTATTTGTTAGTTAATTTTTATTTTCATTTTGTAAACTTGGTAGGACTACACCTTCATCCTGTCCAACATATTACCTTGATCAGGGCGGGGAATTGAACCAATGACTTCACATCAAGGAGTGCCTTAATAGAGCACCCGATCACCGTCTATCCAAGATCCCGTTGACATTTGTTAGTTAATTTTGACCCTTTGGTTTATTCCCTTTTATTTTTAACTTAATTTATTCTAATTTTATTTTTATAAGCAGCCATTTGAATTTGGGAATACTTATTAATTTAATTAATCTAAGAAATAAAAAAAATATTATTGAAATCACCATATTCATGTTTGAGGCTACCAAATCATAACTAAATTAATGTATCGCCACTTCCTTGTCATTCGAAAGTTCCATCGTATGGAAATACACGGCAATGGTGGGTTGACATACCCACCTATCCCACTCCATGCCTACGCTACACAATGTAAATGTCAAATACTCCTCAATATCAAGTTTGGTACTACAGAGTTCGTGGGAGGCAAGTAATACTACTGCACTGATTTATCTTATTACCCATATTTTTTTAAGTTAATTTTTTTTATAAATTTTAAAATATATTAACATAATTATTATATTATATTAAAAAATAATATAAAATTAATTTGCAATTAATAAATAACATAAAATAATTTATATAACGTACTTTATATTCTAAATCAACAACTTTAACATATACATATATACTCATTAAATTTTATGCAAAGCACAAAGTCACACTATTTCTATTCTTAAATAAGAAATTCACCCTTTTAATTTTTAACATATAGGTGCAACTTGCAAATATTGTGACCCAACCAAGAGTGAGGAGAGTTGGGATGTGTAATTCAAAACAATTCGGATGTTGTCTAATTTCATCTGCCATGAATTTAGTTTTTAGCAAATACAACATAAGTGTGTGTATCTCATTGTCAGGGATGAGCTCCAAAGACACATTACAACTACATTATTCGTTGAATATATAGCAATAGTGATTAGATAATTTCACTACTTTTTACTAAGCGACATGGACAAGCTACTATGTAGCACATGTCTACAAACATATTTGATATAGTCCATGCACCACATATCATATAATTCAAAATCACAAATTATTAACCAATTGCAATTCAAATTTAGATAATGTGCTCTCTTGCATGTCCATGAAGAATCTTATCACAACAAGCAATTATTTCAATGATAAGGATATTCCTCAGATGGGGTGACAAGCATAATAAATGTGTTTGTGGGGGGCGGGGAGGGAGGACGAATCCATCATTGTTACCCTGCTTAATCAAGGGTGGAGGTGTGGTCATCCCACCTTCCACTTGATTATCCCTTCAATCCCATGATATGCAATGCCATGACGTACATCGCGTTGCATTCATTAGTGCAAGTTGGCAAGTGGGAGAAGTTTCCCATAAGAAACAGGGAAACAACTAAGGCAAGTGTGAACAAGGCCATTATGGTCATGATTAGTTTCATCCTCTTGCTTTATGCTCACTCTGGCCATGTAACTAATTTCCATTTTCAAATTTTTGTTTCCATAATCCATAAGGGGACAAGACGAGGTTCTCTTCACCTCGCCTCCCCCGACGAGCCCATCCTTTCGTTCTCTACCATTATCCTGAATGAATATTAGGCTTGCATGCACAAGGTGAAAAAGATGCTATCTGCTTAGTTTTGGTTTGTGCTCGAAGGGAGCTACACCTACACCTTTTGGAGTAGGGGAAGTCCATGTTCCAACAAGTGTCTATCCCTCCAAAGCATTTTTAACTAGGAATTTTGGTTGCTCATCCTTAATTGAACTACTTTATATAGTGATTTTGAATGTTAGTTTGTTGTTAAGGTTTGGTGGCCCTAGTATGGTCTTGTATGTATAGTATGTTCTCTGTGGTCTTACTTACATGGCTCATAGTTTAAGTGTTGGACCCTTATTTCTATTGATGTGAGTTTGTTTCTCTTATTTTTTGCCACCCCCTGACTCACACTCCCCTATATACCATGACCCACCCTTGTGCATCTTTGTTGCTGTTTCCCTTCCCCTTTTCCTAGGTTATTAACTCTCTTCGTCTTCGTTGTTACTTGACATGGCATGCTTTTCACTGCCCCATGAAGCTCTACCTCGTGCACTCAACAACCCCCAAGAATCTGCATGCCTCCTTCTCTGCACCAGCATGCCTTGGCAGCAAGCTCAGAGTCGTCGAGGCTCCTCTAACAAGGTATAAGGGAGTGTTCAAGCTCGCCTTCATGCCCACAATGCAACTAGGAACTATCAAGCACAAACTCCTACTTAAATTCAATATGAAATTGAGAATGCAGTAGTGGAAGTCCACACAGACATAGATGAATTCTTGGATGCAAAGGTACTAGATTCAATGGTAAAATGGGTCCCCGGTCTGAGGCACACTCGAGAATGCCAAAACCAATACTTTTGCACTATTGAACTATTTTGGGACATTAAGTCCTTGCTTAGCAAAGTGCTCTTAGAGAACAACGAATCCAAAGGACAAATTTTGATGTAGTTAGATGAGCTATAGTTTGAGCATCGAGACCTTGGCCTCAAGCACCAAGATATGGCCATAATACTTGCTCAGATAGAGGTTATTATGAAGCATGGGAAGGGTGCTACCTCACCAAGTTTGTAATGTTCTAACTAGAGAAATACAGTGAAATATTAAAACATGAACTAGCTACAACAAGAAATAAGGCATGCAAATTTGAAACCCACACATGCAAATTAAATATTAAACTCCATTGTGCATAATTAAGAGAGTTGAACCATTTTATTGGATCTTCAAGGGAAATTTGGTTACAAATAGAGTTGGAAATAGTGCACCTGGGCTTGCTACAACAAGCATGCAATACCCAAGTGACTATGTGTGAATCTCCCTTCTGGAAATGGCAAATATGGTTGTGCATTCTGCTCTCGAATTTTTACAACTAATGTTGGAGGAAATCTATGATCTGGGGCTTCAAAACTCCTCCAAAAATCCTATAAAATTAGGGTTGAGCTCCTCAAAACCAAACCAACAAACCCATAAATATTTTGGGCTTATTTTAACCTCTCAAAATTACCCAAAATTAGTGTGAATTTTCCTCTGGCTGGCTCTGCGTCCCACCAAGTGAATTACTACTAGTTTATCCTTGATTCCTCCCTCTAATGGCTAGAAAATCCCTATAATTTCTCTCTAGAATTTGAGAGTGAAATCCCTGCTCCAAAACAACACAATTCTGACTCTAATTTTGTGCTACGAATTCTGCCCAGAAAGACCCATGCATAAGCCCTAGGAAAGATGAATTTGGCTCTCACAGTAGCAACAACCTCCAGCCCTACAACTCTCCAAAATAACTCGCTCCCCCTCAATTAAAATACCTACAAATTCTCTAA
The DNA here is from genome assembly GCA_000404065.3 of Pinus taeda. Taxonomy (NCBI): domain Eukaryota; kingdom Viridiplantae; phylum Streptophyta; class Pinopsida; order Pinales; family Pinaceae; genus Pinus; species Pinus taeda. Next base: position 11,028 of record APFE030490914.1, on the reverse strand, counting down.
GTGGAGCTCTCCTGGAAAGACTCTCGTCCTAGCTCCACGAATTTGCTTTTACATCCACCTAGAAAAACTTGCATTGGTTGTAGCTAGCACTGGAATCGCTCACAATAGCCAAAATTTCATCTCACTAACCTTAGCGTAACACTCGGATTTCACTGAAAGAGAGTTGGGATTTTCCCCTTGGAAATCCTTGTGATAAACAACACCAGTTAACTTGGCTAAATAGCTCAAGCAAACTTTCAATGTAAATTGCACAATCAAAGAACCCCAAAAATGAGTTCGCTTCTCCTATTTATACTTGTTGCCCCTTTTATCCCTTATGGACCCTTTAATTCGAACTCCCTCCTTGCCTCCTTCCTCATGTGGTTTGAATTCCTCCATGAAGTTATATTTTCTCTTTGGGGTGGCCCCCACAACAAACCAACTATTTAATCTTTCATTTCTCCTAAGTTAGATCACCCTTTTCCTCCCCAAAATTAATTTATGCCTCAAACTCTTTCTCTTGAGTCAAAATATTTAATAATTATAAAAAATGCAAAATTGGGAATTCACCTTAGCATAATTTATTTGTTGGGGACCTGAAGGCCATTGAAATGTCTACCTCATCCTAAATTGCTTTCATGGCATGTAATCGCACTAGTTTAATATCCCATTCTCAAGATAATATGTTTACTATGTTTAGTTTTATTGATCTCCACTTTATTGTTTCTATACAACTAGCATGTATTTGTCATCAATCTTAAAAATGCTAGCATGCTCATACATCGCTGGGGCAACCAATGTTGCTTATCAATTTTTTATCCAAATCTTTACTCTATGTCGCTAGTTTGTTTCTCTAGTGGTAAATAGTGGAGATAAGAGGGACATCCACGTAAATCTCTTTGATATCTAATCAAAGTTGCAAAATTTACTATAAAAAAAAAGTGCCAAAAATATAAATATTGGTTGCCTTTGCAGAATGGATAACCATTGTGGCCTCCCTAGGTTGTAGCTATGAATAATAATAAAGATGATGAAATATTAACATGTAGATTAATATCGAGAATTTAAACCCACATATTGTTCCATGCACACTTATGTTCACGTTTAGTATTTGATTGTGCAAAGAATACTAATGAGGTAAATGAATATGTGTATTCTTATAATGCATTAATATGACACATGTTAGGCTTTCTTGATTCTATTCAAACTAAACATATAATTTGTATATCCATGCTAACAAAAGTTAAACCAACACTCGCATGTATGTGTGTGTTGAAGAAATTGGTACTATGTAAGCTATTATTGTAACATGAAATGTTTCACCCGATTTTTTTTTTGAGATTTTGCAATTTTGGAGTTGATTCTAGTCCTTGGAAATAACCTAAAATGTCTTATTGAAAGTTTGTCATCTTGAAAATTTGGGGATGGAAATTTTTAGCCTCGACTACTCATCACAGACCGGTGGTGGGCCACAACCATGGGACTAATCGAAATATGATAAAGGACGAAATTCTGGCCAAAGTTAGATTTTCTAAAGATTTTGGATAGTTAGGCATCTAGAAATTGTGTGTACATGCAAGAACTAACAAAAAATGGATGTTTGGAATATTCAAGCATTCAAAAATTATAGTGAATGTTTTCTTATGAAAAACGTGGATGTTGGAGGCCCATAGGGGCAAAATCCACATCAACGAAACCCAACATTGGAGGAACCTTAATGTCATGGTTATGGGGTTATGAAATCTAGAAAAAGTTTAAATGGAAACCTTTTGAAAAAACTTGAATTTCGATGCCAACTAAATAGATCACATGGAGTCTACATGGAAGAGCCCCATGCCATGTAGGTGGACGAATGATGGTGATGTGTCTTTATGACTCAAAGGAGTGATGTAGCTTGTTGATTTAGAATGAAGGACATGTTTGAATGACATGGGATGCTAATGTGTCACACTAAAGTGGTATGAATATAGGTTTGGCTAATGTGGCATGATGACATGGTGTGTTGATGTGGCAATCACTATGGCAGACATGGCATGGAATCTAAATTTTTGTAAAACTAACCCTCTTTTTTATTTTTCCATATATGGATGGACCAAGAATATTTGATTTTTGGATGAATCCAAAAAAAATAAAAAAAATAAAATCCTAGATCCAAATATCAACTAGCAAGCCATAATGTCCAATTCATGGATGTGGCAAATTGTGGTTATGACACGTGGTTAATATAGAGATTGACATGGCAAAAATGAAAAATCTTCAAAGGGCCATAACATTATGTCCCAAACTCATAATATAATGAAATTTATATCAATGGAAAAATCACAATGAGTAGAAGATGATGGTGACCTCATAAAGGAGGTTTGAGATGGTTAAGAGGAGAAAATTTAGATATGATACTATATAATGTAACCTTAAGGGTTGGGCATTTACACTCTATAGCCTCGAAGAGGCTTAGAAGGGATTGGGTGTGTTATAGAGTGACCTATGGGAAAAGGGTTGCCACACATCCACCACATGTTAATGGTACATACATTAATATGGATCTATGACCAATAAATCTTTTGAAAGCCATAACTTTGTGTTGAAAGCTTAGAATTTATATTGTTGGAAAGCTCTTAATGAGGTTTTTTTTGTTCAAAGGTGTGAACATCATAATTCATGGTCAATCCAACTAGCAAAAAGATTTAACAAGAGCATTATTAAGATTATAGGAGATTGCCTGGTGGTAATGAATGGATTAAGCACAAGGTTGAATTTGAATATTTTACCTTCTGTTTCATATGATGCCTTAATTGACTAAAGATTTTTTTTTGTAACCCCGTGTTATTAATAAAATAGGGATGCAACTCAAGTTAAATTTTGGAAATCACATATAATTAAGGTTTTTCTTTTCCATAAGACTGAGTTTCATGCTGTTTTTCATGGTGCGTGATTTTGAGAAGCTTTATTTAGGGACTAGGGGATTTATTCTCCTCTATTGACATCATCAAACCCTAAGAACCATTCATAGTTCTCAATACCTAGATTCATAATTCCCATATCCATCTAGTAGGATAAAGATACCTTGTAGGGGCCTTGAGTAGTGGTTTGAGAATATATTCATTCTATTTTAGTTTAATAAATTTTGTTCAAGGCTTGAGGCCTTTGTTCCCTCCCTTAACCATGGTGAGTAGCCTAACATTATTGTTTCCGTGCCATGACCATGGTCAAATTCTTTGTAGAAATTATTGTGTAGATTTGAAGTTTCTCATGAAATTTAATAAAACACAAGACCCAAATCTACTCTACTATTATGCAGAATTCAATTCATGATTAAGAACACAAATCATAAACATGCAAGAAGAATTATCACGCATGAACAAAGATTTATCTAGGAGGAAATAACTGCCCAAAACCCCTTCCTATCTATATTGCATTAGTCAAAAAATAGAGATGAATACATATGATTGATCAAGCCTGAGCACAACCTGCAAGTGTATAGTCTATCTCTCTGCCTAATTGACTGACTCTGGCCAACACTTAGTCAATTTTTAAGTTCTCCAAGCTCTTATTTCCTCGTGTTGTTCCTTGAGGAAATTAGCCCCTATTATTTAGGGAATTCCCTCAATTTGATTGGACAATTCCTCTAGGTTCTTCCTTTGTCTATGTGCACCACCTGTACACATTGGAATAGTCTACAACTAATATTACACTACCTTGGAATGTCCATCTCAACTCGGTAACTCAAATTCTCTACATGAATCAATTATTTTGGGTTGATTGATTAGTTAATTGGTTTGGTCACTGAGTGTTGTTGAAGTTACACTTCCACAACTTGACCTTCCACTGGTTCCTCCAACAGTTACAGATAATAGTTGACCATAACTAATTTAATTGAAATAGATTGCTACAAATTAGCAATCAATCATACTTGTTATGGGCCATTTTATCACATTTGGTCATTATTCCCATTAACAGAATCAATCAACATCACTTTACTCCTTGTCATCACCCTTGCATGAAGCCTTAAGAACGACTCCCCTAATTCCTGAATTTCTGCCTTTAATTGCTTCATTTCAATTATTTTAAGGCCCAAAGCACCCTGTTGCCTTAGGAGATTTCGTTCACCAGCAGGTTTCCCCTTCCTAGGGTTGCGTTGATTCTAGAAATTCAGGAAAAATAAAAACAATCCCAAAGCTTCCTCTTCCAAAAGCTTCCAGAGGTTGTTCTAACCATTTACCTTGGATGAAAGTCTCGAATCCTATCCTATACTAACTTGGAGATTATTACCACATGTTAATGGTACATATATTAATATGAATCTAAGACCAATAAATATTTTGAAAGCCATAACTTTGTGTTCAAAGCTTAGAATTTATATTGTTGGAAAGCTCTTAATGAGTTTTTTTTGTTCAAAGGTGTGAACATCATAATTCATGGTCAATCCAACTAGCAAAAAGATTTAAGAAGAGCATTATTAAGATTATAGGAGATTGCCTAGTGGTAATGAATGGACTAAGCACAAGGTTGAATTTGAATATTTTACCTTTGGTTTCACATGATGCCTTAATTGACTAAAGATTTTTTTGTAACCCTATGTTATTAATAAAACAGAGATGCAACTCAAGTCAAATTTTGGAAATCACATATAATTAAGGTTTTTCTTTTTCATAAGGCTGAGTTTCATGTTGTTTTTCATGGTGCGTGATTTTGAGAAGCTTTATTTAGGGACTAGGGGATTTATTCTCCTCTCTTGACATCATCAAACCCTAAGAACCATTCATAGTTCTCAATACCTAGATTCATAATTCCCATATCCATCTAGTAGGATAAAGATACCCTGTAGGGGTCTTGAGTAGTGGTTTGAGAACATATTCATGCTATTTTAGTTTAATAAATTGTGTTCAAGGCTTGAGGCCTTTGTTCCCTCCCTTAACCATGGTGAGTAGCCTAACATTATTGTTTCCCTACTATGACCATGGTCAAATTCTTTGTAGAAATTATTGTGTAGATTTGAAGTTGCTCATGAAATTTAATAAAACACAAGACCCAAATCTACTCTACTATTATGCAGAATTCAATTCACGATCAAGAACACAAATCATAAACATGCAAGAAGAATTATCACACATGAAAAAAGAATTATCTAGGGGGAAATAACTGGTCAAAACCCCTTCCTATCTGTATTGCATTAGTCAAAGAATAGAGATGAATACATATGATTGCTCAAGCTTGAGCACAACCTGCAAGTGTATAGTCTATCTCTCTGTCTAATTGACTGACTCTGGCCAACACTTAGTCAATTTTTAAGTTCTCCAAGCTCTTATTTCCTCATGTTGTTCCTTGAGGAAATTAGCCCTTGTTATTTAGGGAATTCCCTCAATTTGATTGGACGATTCCTCTAGGTTCTTCCTTTGTCTGCATGCACCACCTGTACACATTGGAATAGTCTACAACTAATATTACACTATCTTGGAATGTCCATTTCAACTCGGTAACTCAAATTCTCTACATGAATCAATTATTTTGGGTTGATTGATTAGTTAATTGGTTTGGTCACTGAGTGTTGTTGAAGTTACACTTCCACAACTTGACCTTCCACTGGTTCCTCCAACAGTTACAGATAATAGTTGACCATAACTAATTTAATTGAAATAGTTTGCTACAAATTAGCAATCAATCATACTTGTTATGGGCCATTTTGTCACATTTGGTCATTATTCCCATTAACAGAATCAATCAACATCACTTTACTCCTTGTCATCACCCTTGCATGAAGCCTTAAGAACGACTCCCCTAATTCCTGAATTTCTGCCTTTAATTGCTTCATTTCAATTATTTTAAGGCCCAATGCACCCTATTGCCTTAGGAGATTTCGTTCACCAGAAGGTTTCCCCTTCCTAGGGTTGCGTTGATTCTAGAAATTCAGGAAAAATAAAAACAATCCCAAAGCTTCCTCTTCCAGAAGCTTCCAGAGATTGTTCTAACCATTTACCTTGGATGAAAGTCTCGAATCCTATTCTATACTAACTTGGAGATTTCACCCCTTATCCCTTGAGCTCATCCTCCCATCAAGAGTGGATCTCAAGCCTAGATTGGTAAATGGATAAGAATTCCTAAACTACCATCCTCTCCTATATATTTACTTCCATCCACAAGCTAAGGGTTAGCTTTTGGAGATCAATTCTACCCTCATGTTGTTGTTGTGAGAGTCATTATTCCATGCATTAGGGTGACATAGAGGTACACTTTGTGACAAGGAAGGACCAGTCAACTTGGAGGAGCTCTTCTACAAGATCAATTCTATATTTGGTTGTAACTTTCTCTATTTTTTTTTTGACAAGATCTGGTATTGATTGTATTACCAAAAAGTGAAGAGAAGCAAGCTCTTGTTACATTCGATGGATATTGGTATCAAGTTGCAAAGGAAAAATGGGAACGCAGTCCTTGTTTCTATGCTTGAATTCCAAAATTCTATTGATTCCTATATCTATTCTGGCATATTGCCTTACATATTGGCCTAATAGAAAGATAAATTTCAAAACATAAAGCTTGGTGTCTATTGTATTATTTAGAGATGATCAGTATTGATTTACTGACTATTCCTGATAGGAGTGTTGCTTCTTGCCTTGGTGTACTGAGTTTTCTCCCTCTTGGCTGAGAGTGGAGGATTTAATGTATGCCACCGCTTCTTCTAGATGCACACATTTATTTTTTAGTGCGATCAACTCCGCTTTTTGGCTTTCCATGGTCTTCTTTTGGTAACTGAATTCCATTTTCATTTCTAATTTTAGATATTGTAGTGCATCTTGAAACCTGATGATCATAATATTGTTATATTTGCAAGGGACACAACCATCATTTCTTGTTGCTTTCTCAATTGGATTGAAGTCCATCTTTGTCAACGCTTTCTCTGTGCTTGTTGTGTCTATTGCGGATGTTGTTCCTGTGATTCTTTCTGCCTGTATTGTTCACTGTGCTAGCTTTGTATTGTTCTGATCTATTGATTTTCGAATTTAGATGGACTATTTGTTTTGAGGTGGGCTGCTCTTCCTTTGAATCTTCCTTATGAATAGTAATAGAGAATTCTAAGTGGGATTCAGAGGGGAGCTAAGGTGAGAGAGACTTGGTGATGCACGAGCAGGGGAATAGGAGGAGTGGTGGGACAACTTGGAACAAGAAACAATAAGGAGCTTCTTGATGCAGATGGGAAATGGAGGGGAGAGGTCAAGATTAAGTGGGGGAGTGCGATGGAGATAGGTAGAGGATGAGTGCCTGTTGATGTCCTTTGCACACAAAGGGATGAGTCGAGTGAAAGTGTTGATGAGGGGGGTCTCAGAGCGAAGAATACAAGGGTAGGGAGTGCTGGATGAAGGACTCAGAGAGAGGATCAAGTGAGGAGAGAGCGTAGAAGGGATTTCGAGAGAACTGAGAGTAAAATGAAATAGAGAGATTTATGTATTTCCTTTAGCAATGATACAGTGATGAGGGATGTGGGAGTGCTCACATTTTATTGAGGGAGATCTGCAGCTATGGATGTCAGGGATAAGACAGTTCGCATCACCAATCCTATGCATAAGATCATGATCTGCCTTGGTCTTCGGACTAGAATCATATCCGATACTCTCCATATTTTTTGTTAAGAAGCCCGTGATTTCCTTTTGAGATTTACTACTGAGATATCTCTCAAATGATTTGTTAATGTCCTTTTGTTGATATTGTGGTAGTTTCCATTCTTGTTTTTAATGAGAGTATTTTTCCTCATTGAGAGTAGATTGTTCTAAGGAACTGAGTTATAATATATATCCTCATTTTCCTTGATGCTTCCTTCACTTTTTTATATTGCCTTGTTTTCATAATTGTCTGCTATTTTATTGTGTTCTCTCATAATATGCTTGAAAGTAACATTTCCTGCATTGACCAGATTGGCTCTTATCCGTTTGTATATTCTATTCAAGGCTGAATTGGTGGGGTTTTTGTTCCTGGCCATTACCTATATGATGATTGCTGAGTCTTCCATTATTATTGGGTCTTGAATGGCTCTCTTTTTAATTATCCTTGATCCTAGTAACAAGTTGTACGCTTCCGCTTTATTGTTTATTGTTTCTCCCATTCCCCATTCATAGGAGACTATCACTTCCCCCCTTGGGTTGGTTATAATACCTCCCACTCGTGCTTTCCCAGGGTTGTTTTTGGATGCCCCATCAAAGGAGAGGCTGTATCTTTTTTTTTTCATTTTCTTTCCAGTTTATGAATTCTCCTTCGTTTAGTCGATTTTTCCAATTCTGTGCTGTAGGTATTTTCATAAGACTTTTTTTCCCCTTTTTTTATTGTCGCTTTGTTGATCAAGCCTCTTTCTTCTTGTTGTAAGGTGTTGTAATCCATTGTTGTAGTGCCTTTCGTGTTTAGTATTTTAGATGTCAGTGCCCATGTTTTTGATAAGATTTTCCCTATTCTTGGGGTTTGATCTTTGAAAATACTCTTGTTCCTTGTGAGCCATATTTACCAGCACAATACTACTGGTAGGCTTTTCCAGAATCTGTTAATTGTTGCCTTTTTCTTTGTTGAGTAGGGATATGATTTTTCCCATGCTCGAAAGAAATCCAAGAAAGAGTTGGAAAAATTTAAATAGGTTTCCAAAGGGCTTGAGAGTTGTTTCCAACATTCTTTTGTTATCATGTAATCCAAAAAGAGGTGATGTATGGTCTCTTCTTCCTTCAGGCACATAGAACACCTGGAAGGACCATAGAATTTTTTTTTTAGGTTTTCAACAGTTAGAATTCTTCCTTTTAAAAGGGTCCATATGAATTTTTTTTTTTATTTTAGGAAGGCTTTCAATCTTCCATGCTGACTTCCAAGGGTCCCAATCCTGATGGTTCTGTTGATCTTGGAGAGTTTTGTATCCTATCTTGACAATGTAGCATCCTCCGCTTGGATCCCAAGCAAAGGCATCTTCTTCCTCAATGCTTGTGGGAGTTGCTACTTTGAGATACTTCCTTAGATTGTCCCATTGACTTTTTAGATTTGGGGGGATTCTTGTGGTGTGCCATTCTTACCAATTTCGTTGTTCCCATTTGGAGAAACAATGTAAACTTTGAAATGGGAACTATAAACTCAAAACGGGAACTCTAGCCAAAAAAACCCTGAATAAACATAAAAAACAACGCTAAAAACGAAAAGTGTGTATAGTAGAACGATGATTTTTTTTTAGGGTCAATTTTGAACATGCTTTAAAAATGGCAGTGAAAATGAAATTTTCGTGCAAAAAACAACTTGAAAACAAAAAAGTGATGATACTGGAACAATGATTTTTTTTAGGGTCAATCTTCAACATTTTTAAAAAATGCTAGTAAAACCGAATTTTTATGTAACAAACAAAGTTGTTTATGAGGAAAAAAACACACTAACGTTTTTGGTAGAATAACATTTTTATTTTATAAGTATAAATTCAACATGTTCTCAAACATAAAATGCTAGATACAAAAGAAATTGAAATTTTTTAACCTATAAAATTAAAACATTATGAACAAATTACATCACTAAATGAATTCAAAAGTCATTATTTGTATATTGAATGAAACATTCTCGGAATCGCCTAGCCACCCTCGGGGGGCGGGCGGGCCGCCGGGGGTGGGGCTGTGACCAATCCCACCTTGGTGCCACCCTGGAGGCCCAACTGAACCCTCGGAGGGTGCTTTGGGGTGCTTCCGAGATACGCCATAACAGGCCAACCGCCCAAGTGGCGGGCGGGCCCGATCGCCGAGGTGGCGCAGGGTGGGGCCTGCGGCGCCCCCATTCCGCGCCCACCTCGGCTGCTCGCCTGCCCCCCAAGGGGCTGGCCTTGGTGGGTAATTCTCAAGAATCGCTCCAGCCACGCAGGGTGGGTGCTTCGACACCGCACCCGCCGCGCCAACGCCCCAGGGGCGGGCTGGGCCCGCTAAGGTGCCGCGAGGTGGGCGCCAGGGGCGGGGGGCCCGGGGGGCTGCCAGGGTGGCACGAGGTGCGGTGCCGCATGCCCCACCCCTCGCGCCACTCCGGCGGCCGTCCGCCCCCCATGTGGCGCGGGGTTGGAGCCTCCTCATAGCCCTACCCGCGGCCACCGACGGCGGGGTGAGCGGGCCGACCAGGGTTGGTGCGATGTGGCGGTCGCTGCAACCCCACCCCGTGCCAACCTGGCGGCCTGCCCGCCCCTCAGGGTCGCTGGGCGATTCACCGAGGGTGGTTGGGCGATTCTGAGAATCGCCCAACCACCCCTTAGGGGCGAGTGGGCCGCCGTGGTGGCGAGGGACGAGCGCCGCAGCACCACCCCCTGCCACCCCGACAGCTCGCTCGCCCCCTCGGGGTGGCTGGGCGATTCTCGGAATAATCGCCCAACCACTCCGGGGGGTGACCCGCACCACCTCGCGCCACCCTAGTGGCCCGACCACCCCCCGTGGGTGGCTGGGCGATTCCGGCCTGCACCACCCTGTTCCATAAGCATGACTCAACTGATAGGAGAGGCATGCGCTAAGCATGCACTCGGTACCAACAGGAGAGGATGCAAATAAAGCATGACGTCGACTGATAAGGAGGAAGGAATTTTATTTCTCTTGTTTGCTCCAATGTCCTCTGTCTTCAGTTTGGAAGATGGCGAACTTCTTTTATTCGTCCTCCATGCACTCCGCTGCCTTATTCTACAGGCTTCAGTCAGTTTTCCTCTCGGCTGAAGCCTTCCCTCTCAGCTTCGGATTGTGCATCACTTCAGATACAACTGAAAGTTTGAAGCAATGAAAACTTAGGCCTGACCGCCCCCCGGGGATGGCTGGGTGATTCCGAGAATCGTCTAGCCACCCCCATGGGGCGGGCAGGCCGTCGTGGTGGTGCGGGTGGGCGCCACAGCACCACATTGGGAGATTCGCAGGCATCAAAGATCCATTAGAAGATGAAAATGAGTAAAAGGAAGCATAAAATATTGTAGAAGAAGACAATGATGAAACTTTAGAGGACGAAGAGTTTGGATTACGTGACATTGTTGATTAAATTTGAGTTATTCTTGGAAATCAAGCTTGTTTTTTGTAACTATTAATTAGT
>APFE030490908.1:0-58935 GCA_000404065.3 Pinus taeda | reverse complement strand
GCCTTGTTGGGATTTTCAGTACTCTTCAACGTGCTTTTTACTTTGTCTCTTGCATATCTAAATCGTGAGCTTCTTCACTGCAGACACATATATCCCCTTCTCTTTCCATTCATATTTCTTTAACCAATTCTTGTCAAAAATGAATAATGTGGGATTCGTTGTCAGTAGCTCTTCGGAAACATCAAACTGTCATTTCCAAGGAATCTCTTGAAGAAATTCAATACTAGGAGAATGATACAACACAAGGATACAATAGAAAGCCATCAAGATCAAGAAGAGGGTCTTCTGAAGATGACAGTAATACTTGTAAGACAACTGTTAATCTATTCTGGTGCAGAGTTTCTTGAAAAAATTATGCGGGGGAGATGGAACATGGACTCCATGATTTTAAGTGCTATAACAAATCCTTCATTGTTTGGTGTTACAGTTAAAATGCAAATCAGGAGAACGAGCAACCATTCAACTAGTTTGAAAGCACCAATCAATTGGGTTTGGAAGCTGCAAAAGGAGTTGCTTGCAAGCGAGGAATGATTCTTCCATTTGAATCCCTAGCCATGTCTTTTGAAGATGTTAATTACTTCATTGATATGCCCCCTGTATGGATTTTGAACCTTGAGACTGGTCTATTATGTGAATCAGCTATTGCCACCTTTTGTGGCTTCTGTTGCTTGAAGGGTTTTGCTGACAAGTTCTGAATTTGTCTACAGGAAATGAGGGAACAAGGAGTGACTAAAGGTAGACTAAAATTGCTCCAAGATGTTACAGGGGCATTCAGGCCCGGTGTTCTTACAGCATTGATGGGGTTCAGTGGCGCTGGTAAGACAACACTCTTGGATGTCTTAGCTGGAAGAAGGATCGGAGGATACATTGAGGGTAATATCCGAAGCTCTGGATTTCCCAAAAAACAAGAAACCTTTGCTCGCATTTCAGGTTACTGTGAACAGAATGGTATACATTCTCCTCAGGTCACTATATGGGAATCCTTGTTATATTCAGCATTTCTCCGACTTCTAGAGGATGTTGACAAAGAAACCAGAATTGTAAGTCTACAACTCTCATTTTTTCTGGTCTATCTTGCAATAGTGTTTTCTTTGACCTGGTATCAAATTGTCATGTTACTAGCTTGCAAAACATTCTAATTTTTAGGCCTTTGTTGATGAGGTCATGGAACTAGTGGAATTAGTCAATTTAAGGGATGCACTGGTAGGCCTACCTGGTATATCTGGATTGTCTACTGAACAAAAGAAAAGGTTAACAATAGCTGTGGAGCTTGCTGCAAATCCTTCTATAATTTTCATGGATGAACCCACATCTGGTTTGGATGCTAGAGCAACTGAAATTGTGATGCGAACTGTTCGTAATACAGTAAATACTGGAAGGACTGTTGTCTGTACCATTCATCAGCCTAACATTGACATCTTTGAAACTTTTTATGAGGTAAACCAAGGTTAGATTATAAGATAACTCAATATCGTTTGTTTCAGAGATTGGTGTTGATTTCTATCTTACCATGATGGGTTCAGCTATTGTTGATGAAAAATGGAGGGCAAGTCATTTTCTTCGGGCCACTAGGCCAGAATTCTCACAAGGTTGTTGAATACTCTGAGGTAACAACTCGGTAGATTCTTGCAGTCAATAGTGAAGGAACAATTTTGAACAGAGCACTGCTAATTTAAAGGATAAATCTGAGTTAATTTTTTTTTATCTGTCATGACAACTGCAGGCTATTCCAGGGGTGCCAAAGATCAAAGATAAATACAACCCAGCTACATGGATGTTGGAAGTTACATCTGCTGCTGCTGAACATGGTTTGGGGATAGACTTTGCATGGCATTACAAGAACTCTTCCCTTTATGAGTAAGCATTAAACTCAATATTTTCCCACTAGAATCCTTCTGCTTATAATAGCTAGCATTACAAGGAGTCTACAACATAAAATATATCGGCTTCAAACTTGCATTCTAACAATCATCCTTTTTCTGGCAATAAAGGTGGAACAAGTTCACATTTAAAGGCATGTTTAAATTGGTTCTCAGAATTTGCTTGGTAATGAAGTAAAAACCCGATTGGCATAAAAATAAATTTAATTACGCCGTAAGGTGTTTCCCTTTGAAATGAACTCCCCAAATCCTTTTCTGTCGTAATCGTAGCCGTTAGATCTTTTGTTAGACGATTGAACAAAAATCAGTCGTCTGCTTTAATAAAAAATATTTTAAAACATTAAAAAACGTTTCACCTTCCACTTTACATCTATGCGCCTAGGTCAGGTTGGGTTGAAGACACATAATTACAGCCTGTTGGGGACCGACGGTAGAGAAGAAATAAATAATGAGGTGAGGCAAGGGGATTTAAGAACCAAGCGGAATCTGCTTTTGCAGGGCCGAGCGGAGCATGGTGAAAAAAGTGCAGGGGCTTTATGGGAGCCCAAAGGCAGCGTCTTCGGTCGGGTCTTCAACAAGAGAAATGCCAGATACTGGCTGCCATCTGCCCCCCTGATCCTTCCCCTGACTCTTCTTCCCCTGGCCAAAGGTCACAGGATCGATTCTCTATTCCCTCTATCTTACATCGCTCCCGCCTGGCTCCAGCTTCTGAATATCTCAGCTCTGGGGAACTTGGGGTCTTACGAGGAGCTTTTTGCAGGGCGAATCCCTGTTAAAAATCGAGTGAACGCCCTGATTTTTTAGGTTTCCATGGCTTCCGGGATCGTGCACGCTAGTCTTTATGTGGACTCTGTGGCGATGCCTTATTTTACAGGCCTGGATGCCTTTATGTCTTCGTCCCTCTCTGGGATTTGCACGTCCTGTATTTGCAGGAGGGAGCCCCTTGTACCAGGAGGGGCCTTTTGGCCTAGGGTCTAGTCATATGGGAGCTTCGTTGTGGCATCGGTATTGTTGCTCCGTCTGGGTTTTGGGTTCTTGCAGTATAATTGGAAATGGAACAGATTTATCAAAGAGATTTTGAATTTTGGGGGACTGGTAATGGAATTGATGGGGTGGATGGTGACTGTGTGGGAGGTGATGCAGCTGTTAAATGTAAGAATTCCTTCAGGGCAGCAAGGGGTGTCATATCCATTTGTGATTTTCCCTCTTGCCTTCATGCTCATGTTTGTTTTCTCCAAAATGATTTGGGTGACCATCAAAGCTAATAACAAGAATGCCATCTGAACCTAGTAAGGGAAATTTCTCGTCATTGCTTGCCTGGTTAGAGAATCCCGGGAGAAAGAAGCACAATGACAAAGCAATCAATTCATTGTATTACAAATTTAATATAATTCTATATTACATTGTATGACAAATTTAATTATATGTTACATTGATTATTGTCATATGGATACCCAGTTTTACTTTCACCTTCAACTACACAATTTCAATCCAGATGTGAAGGTGTTTAAACAAGTTCAATGGACATTTAAGAGTACTTGCATTCCATTTCGTAGCCACTTTAACCCCCAAATATGCTTTTCGACATGGCTTCTTCAAATTAAAACTCAAATACGTCGACTCTTGCTTTCAAAAAAGCCCATAAAAACTCATTCACATTTCAATATTCTTCCACACACTATGCCTTACGGCGTTTCCTTTGCAACATTAGGTGCAAATGCTAGTTATGTTTATGATAAATAGATGTGAAACAAAACTATAAACATTTTTCCATGGAGTACTTTTGGGAGATTTAAAAAACATCTATTGTTCTCAACACTTATCTCTTCCAATCATTTATACAAAGGAATGCCAATACTAATACTATAAATTTAAAGGAAAATTGAAATAACGGGGAGGATAGTGGTATATCTAGCGAAAAAGAGGTGGTCTGGTTTTAATAGTAAACACTACTATTCTCCATTCCATGGCATTTAAAAACTCTCTTGTTCAGTCTAGAAAAATCTTTTACGATTTATGATTTATAACCATTTGTTTTTGTTGAAAATGTTTCTTTCTGTGACCCTTGCATGTTATTAGGGATTGCTTCCTCTGGATAAATAATGGGACCGCTATCGCTGTTTTTGGGGCTTCTAAAAGTAATATGCTGTAGCTGAAGTTCGTTTTTAAAGGTAATATCATGTATATGAAGTTGAGGGGTTTATGTAATTGTGTTGAGATTTAAATGTTGTAAAAAGTGAGGGTTGTCCATCCTGTTTTGACAATATCGCGAGAATATTTCAAGATTACATTTTGCATATGCAACGCCGAGAGGGACTTTTCAAAAATGTAAAGTTACAATCCTTTTGTACAGGAAAATGCGCGGAAGCTTCGAATTATCATGTGTCTTATTAGAACCTTACAATGTAAATGATTACAGTAGAGTCTAGGAAAAATGCCAATAGCTTACGCATCGCCAGTAACATACAATTTGCTTAATTAATATAATTTAAGTTTGCCGGAAAGTTCCAATGGTATTTACTAGCATTTGCACCAGATGTTGCAAAGGAAACGCCGTAAGGCATAAAGTGCGGAAATCCATTATCCATATAATGTGTGCATTAGGTCAATGACCTAAATATCAACATGTCTATTCACTTTTTCTAAATGTTGTAAATGACCAGAATTATAGAAATATTCCTAAATGTGTACCAATATTTATAGGCACACTCCTTATACCTTAAGATTTTTGGCTGCAGCTTCAGATTTGGAAGTGTTGAGATTTACCAAAGCTTCAATTCTTGCTTCTTCTCGCTGATATCTGAAATTTACAGACAACTTGAATGCTCACAGATTTTGTTGTGAAAATTATAGATAACAAATGTTAGCAATCTATTAATTTAGAAAAAGCTTTGTCAAAGATAAAGGTCTTATCGTGTTTATCAATACATAGCATTGTAGATTAGAGCTCATTTCAACTTTAAAAACTGGAAATTGAAACAGAAAAAAAGAGAAAACATAAAGGAAATTGAAACAGAATTGTAATACGATCTTTTAAATGCATTAACACTAAGATAATGATATGTTCTTTAAAAATGCGCCCATGAAAATCATTCTCTATTAACGCAAGCAAGAGATATTTAATTACCACTACAAATTGCTTTGACATTTGTTGTGGTGGTCTTTAACACTACATCTAATTGGTAAAGTTTATGTTCAAAAACACTTAATTACATTCCTGGTCTAAGTAGAAATTTGTTTTTTGTTATGTAGAGGTTGTGTTCACAACAGGCAAACACTTTTTGAAGAAAAGGGACAAAAATATCATAGCTTTGGGGGTGGAAAGCTTTCTCATGTTAAGCAAGTCAAAAGTTGACTCAATTCAAGATTTTAATCTCAAGCATGTCACATCCAAGGAGAGTGCCTTTGATCAGGTCCATACAGAAGGGAAGCCTTTGCGTCAAAAGACTGTAATTGCAGGAATTTCAACGGATAGAAAAGTCTAGTAACTGAAACAATTGGTTCGAAATTTAGTCATTCTATGTTTCTTCAATAACATGAACACTGGAACATGGGAGATGACTCACAATGCTCACACCTTTTTAGAACATTGATTGAAGGGGATTTGGCTTACTTATTTGTTTTATATTTCATTGTATATTTAGGAAATTAAAACATAAATTATGTACTAAACAAGAACATGCCCAGGGATAGAAAATTCTTAGAAAATGGTTGTCGGCATTCTAATACAAAGAATTGGAAAGAATCCCCAAAATTTTCAACTTTAAATGTTGCAACCATGCCAAATTCATTATCTCTCTTCAGTGCTTCAGAAACGTCTCAAACATCAGCTCTAGATCTTCTTCTTGTATGTCTCAAACATTAGCTCTAGATCTTCTTCTTGTGCCTACGTGCCTACTCTTACAACTTTCAAAGGGGTCATGCCTTTCCATCTACTCACAAAAATGATTTGTGAATCTTATTTTTCTTAATGTTAGATATTAATTTACCAAATCCTCAACAAATGAATAGAAAGAATTTAATGATAAAATGGAAATTTCAAAAAACATCACAAATAAAGATATAATGCATTGAACTTACAAGCCACCAAAAAACTGGAACAAAATATCGATGGACATTATCACGACCAAATGCACACCAAGTGTAAGAAATATTATTTTCAATGTCAACAATCTAGCACATTCAAAACTAATATTAACTGCCATTTATGCCAAGTTTCCTTTCCTTGCACAACATAACATCTCAATCTAGTTGCAAGTTAAACATGAAAAAAATTGTGTAATTAAAAATTGAAAAACAGTTGGTTTTGAATACATAATGAATACGAAAACTGTAATATAGATTTCAGTTTTGACTTATGAGTTACCACATCAAGTTTGAACAATACCCAAAATTTCTAGCATCTCCCCATTCAACTCTCTTCGTCTGCAATCTTCACTATCTGAGTTCCAAGTTCTAGAATAATTGCAATTTTTCTTTGAAATCGCTTCCTTCTAAAGCTCAGATAGAAACATTACAATGCCTACGAATCAGACACAAGAAGCAGCCCACTTGAACAATTAAAGGGGCCCTTGAGGGGCAAACAACTAAACACGAGGACTTTCATTTGGTTAAGCTGTCGTGATAGCACGTACTTTTCTGTCAAAATCACCTAGGGATTTGCACATGGTTCCAATTGCTTAATCATGGCTCAAGAAATTTAACATTAGTGGTTGCCTTAACATACAACCATCTTCACTGCTCAACTTTAACCCCACTTGCAAAAGCTTAAAATTAGAAGCTGAGACAAAGATGGATATTGCAATTTCAAGCAAAAACATGAAATGGCTATTCATACATCAGTGCATAAATTAAAGCACCGATTCCTTACCAGTGCTTCTTGCACAATAACTAAATAATAGAGGCCAAAATAAAAGGAATCGAACTCAATCCACAAGCAAGGTTTCAAAGTTCAATCAGCCATTTAATACCAACACTCTAATGCCTTCTTATCAGTTCAATGGATTAGAATAAGCACCGACTGGAAAGCTGATCAAACTCAGCCATGTAGCAAATGAGTAGACAAAATCAGTTTAGAGATTTCCCAAAATCCTCCATTCACACTCGCATCTTTGCTGCCTTTCTGGTACCAATCATCTAGTTATAGAAACCCTTAGCTCCAAGAAATCAGCAACGAATCTATTGGGTTTCGTTTGTGAATATACAGATGCATCATCAATAGATAAGAATAAAAATCACAATCTAAATATGAAGCCCCATATAACCATTTTATTCAGGGGAAGTTCCATCACTACCATCAAAAACCTGGCCACGCAATTAGCTTGCTTTTCTATTGTTACACTTGTCAAGTTGTGTACCACAACCATAAAAGGAAAGGTCTTTATAATATTCCACTACAAGAAAACTAACTTCCAATTCTACATCAATTTGAAATGGCCAAGATCTCTGCAGATATTTGGACTGGAAACCAACCTAGCTTGAAAATAGGTTGCACAAAGCCGTAAAGAATAAGCTATCACAAATAGAGTTATTACATGCACAAGGTGCTTAAAACCCTCCGCCTCACATCCCTTTACAAGGAGGATGCACAAATTGCAATATTATTTTATTATGAATTACACAAGGGAATTCCTAGTATGATGAACTTGATTGCTACATCTTACCAGCACATATTCTACAACCAAGACATTGAACTTGCTTGCTGCAACCATACCAGCACATAATCTGCAACTGACACACTGATATCTTGAAGAATTCCCTCAGAGCTCTTGACAGTGAAGTGCTTTTAAAGTTTGAAGTTTGAACATTAGCCACCATATCATGTGATTCTTGATTATTATTTGCATGGTTAGGACTGTCAAATAATATTCCTTTGAGGTCCCAATTGCATTAGAAGGAAGTCCAACTAAAGCATGTCGCTGAATATCTAAAGTCATACACAGATACAATGTACAAGCATCATAGAGCAACTCAATATAAATAAAATGAGCAAAGGAACCCCCTCTTCTGAAGAACTAGAGTATCTCTTCCATGACTAAGCAGCCATGAAAGATGTAATAATAAAAACCATAACCATCCCTGTTAAACTGATCCTGACAATGCTTCAGAGGAAGCTACATTTTTCTCATGATGATCAGAATGATATCTGGAGCAATTTCCTGGGCAATTTCCCTCAGAAGCCTTTGAAATGGCAGCTTCCAAGTTAGCAACTCCATGCTCTTCTCATACTCGATTAAACAATTTGCAATAAGATACATATAATATAAAGAAAACATTGTAAACATATCGATAGAATCCGAAGCAAATTTAAACTGCGTGTACATAACGAAGAGCAACTGTTCCGGGATGATATCTATGAGGCTTCTTCACGACCAGAGGATGATATCTATGAGGCTTCTTTACACCTCCGGTTGTGGGAGTAGATTTACGAGCAACCTAATTTAAAAAAGGAGCTTCAAAATAAAATGCCACAATAAAAACAGCATGCCTCAATTAACTCCACCAAAGATGCAACGAAAGAAATATAGGAAAGTCGTTACCTTTGTTGTGAGCTGCTTCCTTGGAGTCTTTTGTCCGGTAGATTTCCGTGTTGTCTGCGTCGTACGAGCCATGATTCAAGGAAAAGAGCGATCTACAACACAGAGAGCAAGAACGAAAGCATAATACCAAAGCCCAAACATCAAAATAGAAAATCCAAAACCACAACAAAAAATTATTATCAATCTCTTTCAAAAAAACCACTTTTAGGCAATGGAATCGCGATCACACCGCCTTAAATAAAATGGAGATTTTCCCGAACTAAACCCTTGAAAACAAATTTGAAGAACAAGGAAAATAGGAAATCAAAGCAGGCATATACTTCTTAAATAAAATGGAGATTTTCCCAGACTAAACCCTCGAAAACAAATTTGAAGAACAAGGAAAATAGGAAATCAAAGCAGACATATACTCTGAGACAAACTAAAATGGAAACAAAACATGGATCCTAACCCAAGAACAACCACAAACCCTAGGAAACCAACAGAATTCACTAATTCAAGAACAATCTGACATAGACTTATGAAGTTGGAATTGTTGAATTTTTATAAAAGGTCGGGCCACCTTCTAGGTGGCTATTTATTTCAAAGGAAACCAATCAACATGGTGCTATGAATCAGCAAGAGAATTCACTAATTCAAGAACAATCTGACATAGACTTATGAAGTTGGAATTGTTGGATCTATTTATTTCAAAGCAAACTAATCAACATGGTGCTACCAATCAGCAAGAGAATTCACTAATTCAAGACCAATCTGACATAGACTTATGAAGTTGGAATTTTTGGATTTTTATAAAAGGTCGGGCCACCTTCTGGGTGGCTATTTATTTCAAAGCAAACTAATCAACATGGTGCTACCAATCAGCATGGTGCTTATCGAAAAATGTTGATGAACTACATTAGATAGTAACCAAATTACTAGAAGTCAGAAAAATGAAATGATCGACACATTCAACAATAAGGCTCAATGCACTGTAGAAAAAGAAAGCAATCACGTTGTTATCTTACTCCAGATATGTTATATGAAAACATGAAAATATTCATTATCATTGTCAATGTTTTGTATTATATGATATAACATGCTTGACACATTATTTCAAAGCAAACATATACTTCTTAAATAAAATGGAGATTTTCCCGGACTAAACCCTCGAAAACAAATTTGAAGAACAAGGAAAATAGGAAATCAAAGCAGACATATACTCTGAGACAAACTAAAATGGAAACAAAACATGGATCCTAACCCAAGAACAACCACAAACCCTAGGAAACCAAGAGAATTCACTAATTCCCCCTTTGTCTGCTTTGATTTCCTATTTTCCTTGTTCTTCAAATTTGTTTTCGAGGGTTTAGTCCGGGAAAATCTCCATTTTATTTAAGAAGTATATGTCTGCTTTGATTTCCTATTTTCCTTGTTCTTCAAATTTGTTTTTGAGGGTTTAGTTTGGGAAAATCTCCATTTTATTTAAGGCGGTGTGATCGCGATTCCATTGCCTAAAAGTGGTTTTTCTGAAAGAGATTGATAGTAATTTTTTGTTGTGGTTTTGGATTTTCTGTTTTGATGTTTGGGCTTTGGTCTTATGCTTTCGTTCTTGCTCTCTATGTTGTAGATCACTCTTTTCCTTGAATCATGGCTCGTATGAAGCAGACAACACGGAAATCTACCAGACAAAAGACTCCAAGGAAGCAGCTCGCAAAAAAGGTAATGACTTTCCTATATTTCTTTCGTTGCATCTTTGGTGGAGTTAATTGAGGCGTGCTGTTTTTATTGTGGCATTTTATTTTGAAGCTCCTTTTTTAAATTAGGCTGCTCGTAAATCTGCTCCCACGACCGGAGTTGTAAAGAAGCCTCATAGATATCATCCTCCGGTCGTGAAGAAGCCTCATAGATATCATCCTGGAACAGTTGCTCTTCGTTATGTACACGCAGTTTAAATTTGCTTCGGATTCTATCGATATGTTTACAATGTTTTCTTTATAGTATATGTATCTTATTGCAAATTGTTTAATCGAGTATCAAAAGATCATGGAGTTGCTAATTTGGAAGCTGCCATTTCAAAGGCTTGTGAGGAAAATTGCCCAGGAAATTGCTCCAGATATCATTCTGATCATCATGAGCAAAATGTAGCTTCCTCTAAAGCATTGTCAGAATCAGTTTAACAGGGATGGTTATGGTTTTTATTATTACATCTTTCATGGATGCTTAGTCATGGAAGAGATGCTCTGGTTCTTCAAAAGAGGGGGTTCCTTTGCTCATTGTATTTATATTGAGTTGCTCTATGATGCTTGTACATTGTATCTGTGTATGACTTTAGATATTCAGCGGCAGGCTTTAGTTGGACTTCCTTCTAATGCAATTGGGACCTCAAAGGAATATTATTTGACAGTTCTACCCATGCAAATAATAATCAAGAATCACATGATATGGTGATTAATGTTCAAACTTCAAACTTTCAAAGCACTTCACTGTCAAGAGCTCTGGGGGAATTCTTCAAGATATCAGTGTGTCAGTTGCAGATTATGTGCTGGTATGGTCACAGCAAGCAAGTTCAATGTCTCGGTTGTAGAATATGTGCTGGTAAGATGTAGCAATCAAGTTCATCATACTAGGAATTCCCTTGTCTAATTCACAATAAAATAATATTGCAATTTGTGAATCCTCCTTGTAAAGGGATGTGAGGCAGAGGGTTTTAAGCACCTTGTGCATGTAATAACTCTATTTACGATAGCTTATTTTTTACGGCTTTGTGCAACCTGTTTTCAAGCTAGGTTGGTTGCCAGTCCAAATATCTGCAGAGATCTTGGCCATTTCAAATTGATGTAGAATTGGAAGTTAGTTTTCTTGTAGTGGAATATTATAAAGACATTTCCTTTTATGGTTGTGGTACACAACTTGAGTGTAACAATAGAAAAGCAAGCTAATTGCATGGCCAGGTTTTTGATGGTAGTGATGGAACTGCCCCTGAATAAAATGGTTATCTGAATGTGCCAGACGCAGTGAACCACCAGGAAAAAGAAAATTATAATTTCTACAGAAATTAGATAGGATTCGCATCACTCAATTAACAAAACCGAGAATATGCCCACACCACTGAATAACCTAACACTGAGTAAACCCAATTTCAGCCCAACAACAAAAGAACAGAACCCCAAAACTGGATCTCAAACGAGCTGTAAAAAAGTTGTACCTTTGACAGGGCGCATGCATGATAATTTGTTGCTGAAATCCTTGGAAATTCAGCGGCGGAGGGTCTGCATTTCATTTGGGAATCGAACCGGCTAACAGCGCGTAGTCAATATCTCGAGTGCCTTGAGGCTCCTTAAGCTAAAAAATGAAAGCATGAAGGAGGATATCAAACGATACAAAAGCATGAGGAGGAGAAAATGAAAGCATGAGGAGGTGCCACGGCCAGATGCCAGATGCAATGCGCAGGAGGGATAATGAATCGAACACTTTGAATCAAATGGTGAATATTAATTCCATCGTCTAACAACGAAATCAATGGCGCAGGCAGCTACAGCGTGGCACTGGGGGGGTTCTTCCCAGAGGAACGCCTTATGGCGTAATTATTAGATAATGACAAAAATGCCAACAGCTTACGTAACATACAATTTGCTTAATTAATATAATTTAAGTTTGCCGGAAAGTTCCAATGGTATTTATTATTAGATAATGACAAACACTTTTGTTGGTGTAGTGTGGCGTGAAACAGAAGCGTGAAAAAACGAGAAATATAATATTGAAGGGTCAAAAAAATCGATATGAGTGGATATTTTATTAAAAGATTTATTTTTGTTTTATTATCATTATTTTTTTCACTTATAGTTTTTTTAATTATAAATGTTTGGAAATAATAATTATAATTTAAAAAATATTTAAATTCTTATCCAAATTTAAGAATAAATTTACCAAATTACATTATGTTAGTTTCTTTTAATCATAATCATTATATAATGTCTTTTCAATGATTTATAAATATTATATTATTGCATTTATTTATTTTTTATTTTTTATAGGTATGAATATTTTATTTATATAATTACTTTATTTTAATTAATTTTATTCCGATATTTTACAATTTTGATATAATTTTTTATTTGTATTTTATTTCATTCAAAATAATTGTATTGGTATGTTTTTTGAATGTTGTAATGTTATGTTATATAATTTTTTGATAAGGTAAAAATAGATATAAAAAAAAAAAATAACAAATATTAGGCTTACATTTTGAAAGATTTGATTTTTTATAGATTTGGAGTTCTGACGGATCTAAACTAGTTTACCTTTATTTACATTTTGTTTAATAGATATAATTTTTAGTTGTGGAATATAATAATATTAGCCCATTCAAATAAAATATATTAATTTGAACAAAAAAACAACTATGACAAAAAAGTTAGAAGTCAACTAAATAACTTAAAAAATTTATAACACAAATAATTATAAATCTCCATTTATAAACAATAACGATAAAATATTATTTTTATTAAATATATAATACACATAATATTTTATAATAAAAAAATTAAAATTTGAAATCCTATTTCATAAAATCAAATTTTAAATTATTTTTATACTATATGATTAAAAAATAATTAAATTTAATTATTATTAATTAATTAATATGAGTAGATTACTATTTTGTGTTATATTCATTATATAATATATAAAAACTAAGAAAACTAACCTAAACTGCTTCCCCGATCTCCTAAACGCTGTTTTCTGATATTAAATATTTAGCTAAATCGAGTATGTATATTCATGCGTCGTTTTCTGAAACGTCATTAATCATTCCTGTTTTTGCCTTCCTTTCATTCTATTTTTGGGATGTTCAACACGTCTACGCTTTTTTCGACAAGAAGTCAGATACTGCAATACTTAAATTTGTAAATGATTTATTTGCTTATGTTCCGCTCCAAGCTCACTTCTCTGTTCATAGGCTGTGCAAATGTACGAATGGCATCTACGTAAATTGGTAAAAGATTTATTTGCTTATGTTCGACTCTAAGGTCACTTCTCTGTTCATACGCTGTGCAAATACACGAATGGCATCTACGTTTCATGAAATTGTTCTATCTATTGACGACAGACATGGAGTGCTCAACTGTAACCTTCGCTTTATTTTTGTTGCCTCTTTATAATTACTCTTTTATAAAGACAACCATTTCTAGTTGTTAATCTTGAATGTAGGTTGATTTTATTATCATTATTCAAGGAAAACCATCCCACTTGAGTAACTCGTTGGTTATCTTTAAAGGGATAGGCTTTTACTCCGGCTGCCAAATGCCTCTAGATCTTAGGTCCTTAATCTATTTCTTTAAGTGGAAAGAAAACTAACTCTTAACCAAACAAAAACAACAATTTATCTTTAAGTATACTCGAAACCCTAACTTACTCCATTATTAGAATTATGTAAAACCTTAAAATAATTTTTATTTTGGATTTATTTATTTTTAATAGTCTAAAAGATGAGTGATTACCCTTAATGTTAATGTTATGTTTATTCGCAACGCCAGGTAGGTCGGATAACGATTGATATATTCGATATATTCTTTATGTCTGATGCTGTCCCGAAAGTGGAATTGCATTTCTTTTGCTTCGGTGATGGTTAAGACAACTACATGGTACCAATAACAGAACCATAATATTCCGTGAATATGTACGTGACATGATAGCTAAAATTGAAATTTCATTGTTTTGATTTTGCAGTAAATATACAGACCTAATTAGCGGAAGGCTTGTTGACCCTTTTTTTTATTTTTATTTTTAAATTATAATGGATGGCCGGATTAGCTGTAGAGGGAATACATTGTTCTTCTGAATAGGGATCGAGGGTTTAAAATGAACCATACTATTTCAGCTTGCACCACGCTCATATTTAAATGAAAATGAAAAATAAATTGAATTGAAACGCTTCGTTTCAAATAAATTTCGGTTAGGGTTATTCGATGAGGAATAAATTAAGAAGATCATATTTTTGAATTAAATGTCGTAGTGGATCATTAAGGTAATGGCATATTCAACCATCCAATTGAGCTAAAGATTGAAATGGATCACTGGGCTCTGATTTCTCTTACATTTCAATGTCGTGAAACTCTTCGATCGAAACATGACGTTAAATTATGCAAAGGTTGTGTTTCCCAATATCGTAGTTAATGAACTTTGCAATTGAATTCAAGATCACAGTGATTAGGGTTTCTCGTCATGATTAGGGAGCATTGTCCTATTTCTCTTAGGCCAATGTAAGGTGGTGAGTGTAATTTGAATATTGGTGTTCATGTGGCTTTTTGCTTTAAATCATTTTATAAAAAAATAGGCTAGAGAATGCATTTAATCACCATGATCTCATTATTCATCCGATTTTTTAATTATCTATATTTTTAATCATCTACTTTTTAAATGCTTTCAATATTCATGTTACATTTTTAATCATCTTATAAAGATTCATGATTGAAAATACAATTATAATTTGTAACAGTGTTCCCTTCACTAAGGAGAGTATAGTATAGTTTACATGGACTATGGAATGTAAAAAGTCCCTTGAACAAAACCTAAAGCCTGAAACAAAATACAACACGAATCTCTTCATTGAATAATGATAATTTGTGTTTATTATATTACAGTCACTTCTTAGATTATTTGACAAATATTTCTATTTGAATCTCAGAATATTTGATGAGGGATAACTTTTCCATACAAAAATCAATCACCGAAAAGGACTTTCCTTTAATTAACTCACAAATCTCAATGAGTGGCCTTGGATACGGACTTCCATAACTAGTTGTGAATCGCAAATTGTCATATGATATTGAAATCATTGATATGGGGTTCAATTTGTCATTGTTAGATTTCAAATCCATTCACTAAAAGTAGAGTTGGAGAAATAAACAAAATATCAAATTAAACGTCCACATTCTATTATTTCCGTTCCAATGAAAGTTATATTTAGTTTTGAATAGTCGTCCTTCAGTGAAAAACCTTAATGTTAATAATAGTATTAAATTAATATTATTAGTATTAATTTAGAGTTTATTAGTTTTTATTAATATCAATCTTTTGGTTTTAATTAATAAATTAATAAACAGTATTAAAAATAATATTATTAAAAATAAATAATAATAATTAATACTATTATAAATAGATAACAATATTTTATTCAAAGTATGATATTAATAATTTTACCAGAATAATAACAATATTTTTCTAATAATTTAATTATAATAATTTATAATTAAAAATATGAATAATATTGAACATTAATTTAAACATGTTTAGATTCATATATATAATATTAATTATTATAAATAAATGATTTTAAATCAATTATTAATTAATTAAATAATATCACATAATAAATTAATAAAGATTATTAATAAAGTAATAAAATTGAATATGGTCACCCATGGTTGAATCTCGTCAACCATGCTCAACCATGGTCAATCAATGTCAACCTTTGTCTATCATGATCAAGGATATTCAACGATGATCTTCCATGGTCGAACATGCTGCACCATCATCAACCATGGTCATAATGGTTAATCAATGTTTCTATCGTGAACCATAATCAACAATGGTTAATCATGCTTGAATATGGTCAACCATGGTCAATGTATTTATGGTAAACGACAATCAACTATGGTCAACCATGGTCAACAATGGTTAACCATGATTAACGATGGTTGAATTTCATCAACCATGATCAACCTTGATTAAAATCTCTTTGATCATGATCAACGTTGATGGTTAATCATGGTGAACCATGGACAACCATGGTTAATCATGATCAACCATGTTTTATAGAATGAAAATCAACCATGGTCAACCATGTTTATTTTAGTGTTTATAATACTTATATTAAGCTTTATATCCCTTGGGTTTATAATATTGGTCCCTTGGGTTTGTATTATTCCCTTCGGTTCATAATCCTTTGGGGTATTAGTATTAATCCCTTGGTTTTATAATATCAATCCCTTGGGTTTATTATTCTCCTGGGTTTATACTATCAACCATGGTCAATCATAGTCAATCACAATCATCCATGGTCAACCATGGTTGAATGTCGCATTATGACAAAAATTGTCTCCATATGAAAATGAAAAACAATTGTGGAGAATCATGGTTAACCATGGTCATCCATAGCTGATCATGGTCAACCATGTTTTATAGAATTGATCAACCATCATCAACCATGTTTATTTTAGCATTTAAAATATTTATCTTAGGGTTTATATACCTTGTATTTATAATATCAGTCCCTTGGGGGTTTATTATTCTAATGGGTTTATAATATGAATCCCTTAGCTTAATAATATCAATCATGGACAATCATAGCCAACCATGGTAAACCATGGTCGAATGTCG
The DNA here is from genome assembly GCA_000404065.3 of Pinus taeda. Lineage (NCBI taxonomy): Eukaryota > Viridiplantae > Streptophyta > Pinopsida > Pinales > Pinaceae > Pinus > Pinus taeda. Next base: position 42,155 of record APFE030490908.1, on the reverse strand, counting down.
CATTGTGACAAATATTTTCTTCATATGAAAATGATGGACAATCATGGTCAACCCTATTTGATGGAATGAAACATGGTCAACCATGGTCTAATGTCACATTGTGACAAAGATTGTCTCGATATGTAAATCAACCATGGTCTAACATCACATTGTGATATGAATTGTGTCAATATGAAAATAAACCATGCAAATCATGTGTATAATATTTATCTAAGGGTTTACATATGTTAGGTTTATAATATTTGTCCCTTGGGTTTTAATATTATCCCCTTGGGTTCATATGTCCTTGGGGTTTAGTATTAATCCCTTGGGTTTATTATTCCCTTAGGTTTATAAATATCAATCATGGTCAATCATAACTAGTCATGGTCAACAATGGTCAAATATCGCACTATGACAAAAATTGTCTCCATATGAAAATCATGGACAATCATGGTCAACCATGGTCAGCTATGGTTGAAGGTCAACCATGTTTTATAGAATGAAACATGGTCAAATGTCTAATTGTGACAAAGATTGTCTCGATATGAAATCAATCATGGTTAACAATGGTCCAATGTCGCATTGTGACAAAGATTGTCTCGATATGTAAATCAACCATGGTCTAAAATGTCACATTATGACAAAAAATGTCTCCATATGAAAATCATAGATAATCATGGACAATCATGGTCAACCATGGTCAATCAAGGTTGATCATGGTAAACCATGTTTTGTAGAATGAAACATGGTCAACCATGGTCAACCATGTTTATTTTAGCATAATATTTATCTTAGTGTCTATATTCCTCAGGTTTATAATCATTAGTCCCTTGGGTTTAACATTATTCCATTGGGTTCTTAATCCCTTAGGGTTTTAATATTAATCCCTTGGGTTTATAATATCAATCCCTTATGTTTATTATTCCCTTGGGTTAATAATATCAATCATGGTAAACCATAGCTAGCCATGGTCAACCATGTTTTATAGTGTGAAACATGGTCAATCATGGTCAAACATCGTCGAATGTCACATTGTGAAAAAAATTGTCTCCATATGAAAATCTACCATGGTCAAACATCACATTGTCCCAAATATTATCTCAATATGTAAATCAAACATCGTCAACCATGGTCCAACATCACATTGTGATAAGGATTGTCTCAATATCAAAATCAACCATGGTCAACCATGTTTATTTTAGTGTTTATATTATTTATCTTAAGGTTTATATGCCTTGTGTTTATAATATTTGTCCCTCAAGTTTAATATTATTCGCTTGGGTTCATAATCCCTTGGGGCTTTAGTATTAATCCCTTAGGTTCATAATCCCTTGGGGATTTAGTATTAATCCCATGGATTTATAATATCGATCCCTTGGGTTTATTATTCACTTGGGTTTATAATATCAATTATGGTTAATCATGTTCAATCATAGGCAACCATGGTGGAATGTCACATTGTGACAAAAATTGTCTCCATATAAAAATCATGGACAATCATGGTCAACCATGGTCGAATGTTGCATTGTGAAAAATGTTATTTCGATATGAAAATCAACTATGATCAACCATGTTCTTGTGAAAAAAATTGTTTCAATATGAAAATCAATCATTGTCAACCATGGTTTGACATTGCATGTGACAAATATTGTCTCGTTATGTAAATCAAGCATGGTATAATGTCGCATTGGGATAATAATTATCTTAGTATGAAAATCAACCATGGCCAACCATGTGTTTATAATATTTATCTTAGGGTTTGTATACCTCAGGTTTATAATATTTGTCCCTTTGGTTTAGTATTATCCCCTTGGGTTCATAGTCAACCAGGGTTGAATGTCGCATTATGACAAAAAAATGTCTCCATATGAAAATCATGGACAATCATGGCTAGCCATGGTCAAACTTCGCATTGCGACAAATATTGTCTTGATATGAAAATCAGCCATGGTCAACCACGCTCTAATGTTGCATTGTGACAAATATTGTCTGGATATGTAAATCAGCTATGGCCAACCATGGTCCAATGTCACATTGTGAAAAGGATTGTCTCAATAATAAAATCAACCATGTTCAACCATGTTTATTTTAGGGTTTATAATATTTATCTTAGGGTTTGTAATATTTTTCCCTTGGGTCTAATATTATTCCCTTCGGTTCATAATCCCTTGGGGTTTTAGTATTAATACCTTGATTTTCTTATTCCCTTCGGTTTATAATATCCATCCCTTAGGTTTATTATTCCTTTTAGTTTATAATATTTTTCATGGTCAACCATGGTCGAATGTCACATTGTGACAAATATTGTCTCAATATGGAAATCAACCATTTTCCAATGTTGCATTGTGATGAATATTGTCTCGATATGAAAATCATTCATGGTCAATCATGGTCAACCATCATCCAATGTCACATTATGACAAGGATTGTCTCAATATGGAATGTCGCATTATGACAAGGATTATCTCCATATGGAAATTAAATAGCTCAACCATGTTTATTTTAGTGTTTATAATATTTATGTTAGGGTTTATATACCTTGGATTTATAATTGTTATCCTTTGGGTTTATAATATCAATCCCTTGGGTTTATTGATCTAAGTGTCCATATTCTTAGGTTTTACTTTTATTCCCTTAGGTTTATAGTCCTTTGGGCTTTTAGTATTGATCCCTAGTGTTTATTATTCCCTTCGTTTTGTAATACCAATCATGGTCAACTATGGTCGACGATGGTCAACAATTGCCTACCATGTATTATAAATTCAATCATGGTCAACCATGGTCCAACATCACACTGTGACAAATATTGTCTTAATATGAGAATCAACCATGGTCAACCTTGGTCCATTGTCGCTTTGTGATAAAGATTCTTTCAATTTGAAATCAATCATGGTCAACCATGGTCCAACATCACATTGTGACAAGGATTGTTTCAATATGAAAAGCAATCATGGTCAACCATGTTTATTTTAGTTTTAATAATATTTATCTTGGGGTTTATATACATTGGCTTTATAATATTAGTCCCTTAGGTTTAATATTATTCAACAATGGTCAACCATATTTTATAAAATCAATTATGGTCAACCATGGTTAATCATGGTCAACCATTTTCAAACGTCGCATTGTGACAAAGGTTGTCTCAATATGAAAATCAATTTTTATTTGCACCTTGGTCCAACGTTGCAATATGACAAAGATTGTCTCAATATGATAATCATCGCCAACTATGGTCGATCATTGTCAACCTTGAGCAACAATGATCAACCATTTTTTATAAAGTCAAATATGGTCGACCATGGTCAATCGTGGTCAACCTTAGTTAGCCATAGTCAACCATGTTTTATAAAATCAAACATGGTCATCCATGGTCAAGCATGGTTAACCATGATGGTCGAATGTTGTGTCCTGACAAAGACTGCCTTGATATGAAAATGAACCATGGTTAAGCATGGTTAACCATGTTTATTTTAGTGTTTACAATATTTATCTTAGGGTTTATATACCTTGGGCTTATAATATTAGTCCCTTGGGGTTTTAGTATTAATCCCTTGGGTTTATTATTCCCTTAGGTTTATAATATCAATCCCTTGGGTTTGCTATTCCTTTGGGTTTATAATAACAATCAAGGTCAACCATGTTCAATCATAGCCAACCATGGTCAACCATGGTTTACCATGTTCAAATGTTGCATGTGACAAAGATTATCTGAATATAAAAATCAACCATGGTCAACCATGGTCTAATGTTGTATTGTGATGAATATTGTCTTGATCTGAAAATCAATAATCCTCAAACATGGTCAACCATGATCCAATGTCCCATTGTGACAAGGATTGTTTTAATATCAAAATCAACTATGTTTATTTTAATGGTATATAATATTTATGTTAAGATTTATAGATGTTGAGTTTATAATTTTTATAACTTGAATTTATAACTTTTATTTATAATTATTATTATATATAAATCAATTACTTATTATTATTAATTTTTAATTGAATTTATTTATTTTTAAATATTATTATTATATATCTATCAATAGCATGATAAACACAATGAAATTTTAAGTATATATCAATTATATTTACTAAAATAATTATTGTTATTAATAGTATTATTAATAGTATTTTATTAATTATTATATAATATTATTATTAAATATTTTAAAATTAAATATTATTAAATTAAATTAAATATTATATATATGAATTCATAATAAATTTAATATTTATTATTAATTATAATAAATAGTAATTTTATTATAATAATATTATTTTATTAATATATATTTATCAATAATAAATGTAAATAAAGCTTTCGGTTTATATCAACCATATTTTAATGATATTATGCCAGTAGTTATCACATATAAAAATATATGTAAAATTCAAGATTGAATATAAGATACTTTTCCATTTTATTCTCATCAAATAATTCATATAATTCATAGTAAAATTGCTTGGGTGGAAATAAAGTTGTTGACTATTTTGGACCACTGAGAAACGTGGACACCTGTGTTGGTTTCTTCGAGTATTAGTTAACTTATTTCTGGGAAGAGCGCTTTGTTAGGTTCCAAGAGATTTGGATTCCGTGTTCCCTGGAGTAAATCCCAAGTTTAACGAATTCACCTTTTTGAACGTTTTAAATATTTTCGTGGAATTGAGAAATCCCATGAGAAGGGTGTTGTGCTTTTAGTTTGCTGTTTTTTAAAGTGTTTCTTTTTTCTTTAATATTTTGGTTGAATTGGAAAATTATATTTAAAAGGGTTAAAAATATTTTCTTAAGAGATTATTATTGGACATATTAGGATTATAGATTTAAAAATATTCTAAAGTCGAGAAGATAACAATGAGATTGATAGGATTTTGAGATATTTTCAGAGTTTATAATCAGATCCCTAGCCTAGAAGTCACTTGTTTAAATCTAGAGAGTGGTACAATATGTATAATTTGTGAATTTTAATTTTCAAAGTTTTAGAGTCTTATAATCAAGGGATATTGTACACTATTTTAGAGTCTGGCTAATTTTATATTCGAATCTAAATATTTTAGAAGATAATTTTTGAAAGGACTGTGATTTCTTTTTATTAGTCTTTACCAAGGCAGAACTCTAGTAATAGAGTCCCATAAATAAGGGATATCATACACTATTTTGGAGTCTGGCTAATTTTATACTCAAATGTGAAGATTTTAGAAAACAATTTTTGAAAAGATTGTGATTTCTTCTTATTAGTCCTTACCAAGGTAGGACTCTAGTAATAGAGTCCCATAAACAAGGGATATCGTACACTATTTTGGAGTCTAGCTAATCTTATATTCAAATGTAAAGATTTTAGAAAACAATTTTTGAAAAGATTGTGATTTCTTCTTATTAGTCCTTACCAAGGCAGGACTCTACTAATAGATTTTTCAGTTGATCTCCCAATGTAACGTATAATGTTTAATTTTGAAAAATAAATATTTAATTTTCAATATTATTAAAAAAAAAAAATCAAACATTTAATTAGACCACACCTTGAAGGTCTTATTGCAACCTTTGCATAATATAATTCCATGTGGATAACTGACTCACAAATTTATAGATATGGTTGCAATATTCATGCATGCTTTTAGATATTTGTGTAGTAATTTTTTATTCTTAAATCACAGTAGGAAAACTATCCAAAACTAAATTACTTGAAAAGAGTTCATACTCAAGTAAATAACATATTTACCATCAATTACTTCCCATCATAATTTAAGTCTTTGTATAAAAATATTGATAAGTATAATATGTAAATAAATATATTTATTAGGAGTTATTTCCCATCATTATTTATGTTTTCCCACTTACGTAGGAGTAAAATTGTAAATGCTTACAGTTACTAGTGGTTACCATGCAAGTAACCAATTTATGCAAGTCCTTGCGTGAGCAAGCAATTAATTTATCCACTTCACATCCTAGTTAATTAGTTCCTACCAAAGCAATACTATAGGATTTTTTTTTCTTATTGACCACCAATTCTTGTCAAAGCAGAACTTGTTTAATTAGTTTTTAATGATAAAATAATTAAACATTGTGAAAAATATTTAAACCCCTTTTATTTGGCAAACTACTTAACTCATACTTATTATTCCAACAAAATCCTATCACCAAAGAAACCACCTAATATTAGTAAAACCTTATTCTTGATTGCAAAATATGTGTAAAAAATAAAGCAAGGATTTTTGTAAACCATGGAAAGTGCAACACATCATTTTTATTTTTAACAAGATTAATAGTTGTGATGCAGAATAGTCTCAGCCTCGACCACTAATTAATTTACTAAGGCAGATCATTAGCGTGAGGTCTACATTTCATCCTTATTTGAGAATGATTTTAACTTTGTTAATATGTCTTTATTCCCGTCTTTGCACACCACACATATTCCTTTGCTTCTCTACAACTTCTTGTGTACAAATATTCATTTTGTTGTTCATTTATTATTAACTGTGGATTGTTTTGCCTCTCATTTCTAATTATTATTTGTTTTAATTAAGATGCTTAATATGAAGTATGAAGCATCTACACTTGTCTACATCTCTGCACAATAAGCCATCCTCTGCATTGTTATCCTCCACATTGTTTGTATGCTTCCACACTAAAGACTCTGCACCATATATATATATATATATATATATGGAACAAGTTTGGGAGTGCAGAATTTTGTTTGAGCTCGACGAAGAAGAACACAAGAGTTAGTACTTGTTTTCCCCATGGTCTTACACACAAGTTGTGTCTTTCCGGCTCCACTAAAATTCGATACGAAGAGGATGAATGCCTCAAGTAGGAGTCGATGACTTTCAATGATGTTTCTTTGAATATAATAGCACCATGGAAATTTTCTCCATGGGGCCATATCACAATTTCAATCATTTGAGATCTTGGTAGTAATGTTGGCTATAGTTCTGCATACATAATCTTCCATTAATTCTTATTCTTGAATAAATATAATGCTATGCAAGCATGCGAGATAGTGGTTTCAAAATAAGTGTATTACTGCATGTACTTCTAATTACGCTTTTTCATATGGATGAAATAAAAGCGAGTTAAATTCTAGCAAGAATGGGAGCTGAAAATTCCCTTCACACGCCACACACTCCATGTATGCACAACTTCCTCCACATAGTTAGTTATTTTGTCATTCATTTGTTATTTATTGTTAATCATTTTTCCTCTCATCCATAACTATCATTTGTTTTAACTAAGATGGCTAATATTTTCATAAAATAATAAAAGGCTAATCCACTAAAATAAAATAAAATGAAGTTATTTATTGCTAAAATATAACACCTCATTAAAAAAAGAAACATGTTTAGTGACTAAATTACTAATAATTCGTGATACATGTAGAGTCCAAGAACTGCTTTATCTCGACATCCCTTTCGTCTGCATTTACCTCATTTTTCCTACTGCTATCATCCAAATAAAATGCAGTAAACACAAGGTTTTGACAAGGTAAACATCCATATGTTCTCTTTTTCATATTTTGTCAAAATGACTTAATGTTCAATTAAAATTTACATGCAGTGATAGAGTTGACTTGATTCTGCAGCTAATCCACACATCTGCAACTACTTCCATTGTTGACAAGATTAGAGTGCGTTAGCTCAGCAAAGGAGTATATGGGTAGATAGGGAATGGGAATGATCCTCTCATGGATTTCTTCCTATTTACTCTAGCTAATTCATCAAGAGATCCACACTATAACACGATTAACCATGACAGTCAACAGCAGGACAATGCGCTAGAACATAGTCTAAATTTTAAGAGATTTCATCGATCTCCTTTTTCAATAAAAATCGACAAATACATGATATGTTTTAGTTTTGATAAGGATTATAGTGAAGTCTTGTAGGCTTAAATTTATCATATTGTTAATAAGAATTCTATGAAAACACTGGTAGCTCTGTGTAATACATGCACCACCATATGTAATTTGAGCATCCTGTAGAACTCTTTTTTGCTTAATGCAAAGTTCTTGTTTCATACATTTTATGTGTTGTTTATTTAAGGCGACTGACCCCCTCGTGGATGTCCCTCACATGGAGATAAGGTATTTGATTCCAAGTAAGTAGATTTTCTTTTGTTCATCGATTTAATTTGTGGATTGCTTGTTTTCACGTTTTTAAGAGGCAGTTCAATCAAGTTTGTGACTAGGTTCACTTGATTGATTTTTGTATCATTCAGTTCGTTTGCTTAATATCTAGTATAAACTAAATCATTTCATTTTCTTAATACATAGTATAAGCTCAGTAATTTCGTTTCATTTTAGCATAGCTTATTGATTTCATAGCTCAGTAATCTCGTTTCTCTTTTTCTTTTTGCATTGAAATAAAGTTACAGTAGATAAGAGTGGAAATCTTTCTCAGCTTCTGAATTCAAGCACATTTCATTTACAATTTTATAAATTAGGATTTTATTTATGTCATTTCATGCTTCCATAATTAACTTTCTTTAGCTGCAACATAAAAATCCAAAAACAATTGATAAGTTCAAAAGAATATTAACATTACATACTCATTGAAAAGAGTTAAAATCATTATCCAAAATCAGAACTAAGTCTAGAGATAACATTTAAGATAATCAATTAATAATAAAATCTTAGAAATAACATCCTAGTATAGATAATAACATCAACTCAACACTAATTCTAGAGTCTTACATTAACTTAGATAACGATAACATAATCACCTTAATGACATAAAAGACTTCTAGCATATACAATGCACTTGCACTTTATCAGTTTACCTACCCTGGTCGATAATTTATTCTTACAATTTAAAAACATTAAATTGAGTAAACATTTTGGCGCCATTTTCGGGGAAACACAAATAGAAGTTAAAAAGAATCAAATAAAAACATGATATGCGTAGGGAAATATACTATAGAAGGTAGGCTTGTAGGACAAGGAAGAAGCTTAATTCCCACAAATATGCTCACTCCACCATGACTTTGGAATTCCACACCACCCACTCAAACTCGAGTTTCATTCTTATGCCACCAAAGACTTCCTGAAGTATTAAGATCTGAAATCCAATCTAGATCTTCACCTAATTCATCTACTGAGGCTATAATCGAAGAAGATCCTACAACCCCAACTATAGGAATAGTTTTCCTATCTTCCACTAGTGAAAAAAATCTAGGAGAAGACTTAGAAATTCCCAATGAAGAAGAGGAACAATAAACGCATCTTGATTATCCATTGATAGAGGAACGAGAAGAATTAGAATATCCTTACATTAGTTCTAAAGAATATATCATGGCTGAAGAAGGAGAAGGAGAGGTACACAATGCCAATGGTGAACAACATAGGATTGGAGGAGGAGGTGGAGATAGAGGCATAGAAGGAGGTAGAGGTAGAGGAGACAATGAAATTTTTGGATTTCCTACCTTCGATGAAGATACAACTCTCACAATAAAAAATACTTCACCTTCTATTCTTCCTAATTTCCATGGAAGAAGAAGTGAATACCCAGAGACATTTGTCTTTGAATTTGAAGTATTATGTAGATCATATGATTATCTACATGATGCTCAAAAATTAAAATTGTTCCCTACTACCTTAAATGATTTAGCATTGAAATTGTTCATGAGTCTAGGAACAAATTATAAAAGGACATGGGCACAAATGAAAGATGCATTCTTAGAGAAATATAGATACTATTGTATGCCTCACAACATTAAGGACGAAGTCTTCAAAATGACGCAGAAAGAAGAGGATAATATTGAAGCCTTAGTCAAGAGATTTGTTTATAATATTAAAAGGCAAAAAATGTATAGTCTAGATGAGGAAACTTTGAAGGCCCTCCTACTCAAATCTATCAGAGATGAGTGGATTGATCTCCTTAACATAACAGCAAAAGGAAATATTTCTCAATTACCATTTGCAGATATTTGAGATCTATGTGTGCATATCTCAAGGGGTAAAGCATGGGAGGAAAAAGTCCTATGGATCCTCTCTTATCAAGAATCAATAAATCTGCAGCTGGGACAGTCAGTGGGGCAGAATTAGGAAGTTTTCTTGATACTTTTAAAACAAATATTTTAGGGATTCTGAGTGAACAAATTGACACCCTTAAAATACAAAACAAACAAAAGTCTGAAAACGCTACATTATCCATCTTTTGTCCCAGGTGCAGAAAGAAGCATGCTCTAAGAGAATGTCCTTTAGACTTTAAAAACATAGAAACTTGTGCCATATATGCATATAACCATGATACTAAAGAATTCCCTTGTCTACAAAGTCTTAAGGTTCTATTTAATGATGAAGGAATACTAGAACAAGTAGACCCTCTTTATTTTAATGCCAAAAGACCATGGAAAAAATCTCAAGAAAATCAACCACATGGCTTTAAATCACAACAATTTGCTCAGTCTTCACAAAATAATTGGAATCCATCTTGGCAGCCTTGGGCTCAGCCATAATCATAATCGTGGAATCACAAATGGAAAAATCCTTATGGGGATTATGCTCAATATTAACAATATTCACCATGCTATCCTAATATCCCACCACAATTCTTACCTCAATCTAATCAAATTCCTCGAGCTAATCAATTAACTCAAGTTCAAATTGAAAATCAAAATCCACAACTCTCCCTACCATTTGCACAAAAACCAAATCAATTACCTGCTCAACCAATTCCGAATCCAAATAATAAAATATCACAACCTATTTACAGTACGGAAGGGAAAATTATCAAACCTATGTAATCAATCCACTAGATCTAAATAATGTTTAATTAAGATATGGTAGAGTATTAAAAAGAAAACCTCCTATTTTCATTTAGGACGCAAGAAAAAACCTTCAAAAAGATAAAAATCAATCTGAAGAAGGATAAATCTATCTTCCTCAAAAATAAAACAACCAAACAGTAAATGTTCCTAGAAATTCTGATGATACTCCTATTATAGAACAACTCTCGGTATCCATTAAACCACCTTTTCCTAAACGTTGAAAATTGACGGAGTAAAAAAAGAAAATTCCCTGATTATAATATGCTTGATGAATTAAGAAATGTTCTTATACAAATACCTTTATTGCATGCTATAAAATAAATTCTAATTTTTGCAAAAACAATCAAGGAATTGAGTACTCAAATATGAGGAAGAAAAAGAAAAGACATAAAAAGAATTCAATTAGTTGGAAAAATTGTAGACATCATGATGGCGAAAGAAACAATACAAAAATATCTAAACATAGGGAGCCCCATTGTGAAAATTCACATCAATTGAATTGAAATACCAAACACACTAATTGATCTAGGAGTAGCCATAGACACAATGAGTAGACAAATCATGGATTCACTAAGGCTTCCTAATCCTCGATACACACCAACATTGTTGTAATCAGGAGATAGGTCTGTAATTAAACCCGATGGTGTGTTAGAAGATGTTTGTGTATCCTTAGATTCTTGAGAATATCTTATCGACTTCATAGTTTTAACACCCAAGAATAATTTAGGAGGACATTCATTAATCCTAAGAAGACCTTGGTTAGCTACAGCTGATTTTTTCATTGGTTGTATATCAGGTGATATGTTTATGTCAGATGGAAGTTGTACAAATAAATTTACATCATATCCACCTGCAAAAAAAACAATAGAAATAGAGAATGAGGAATGGATAGATGATGATGATGATATACAATCTATTTTCACTACTGAGCAAGTAAGTAAGGAGGAACAAATTTTTAATCTAATGGAAAATAATGAACCGTCCTCACATTATGGCCATAGTCAAATCGAATATGTATCATCTAGACAAGTTTCTTTACACTCTATGGAAAAATTTGGAAATTCTTCAATAGAAATGTTTCCAAGCAAAACTTTGAACATTAATGAAAATCTAGACGAATTACAGAAAAAGAAAGTGGTATAAATTCTACAAAAACACTCTTCTACTTATGCATGGAAATACACTGATATGAGAGGAATTAATCCTAAAACTTGCATGCATCATATCTACATTGAACAAAGTGCGCGACCAGTTAGACAAACACAAAGAAGAATGAATCGAAATCTAAAAGAAATCGTTAAGGAGGAATTACAAAAAATGCTAAATGTTAACTTCATCTATCTAATATCTAACAGTTAGTGGATTTCACCCCTTGTAATCGTTCCTAATAAAAATGGGAAATCGAGAGCATGTATTGATTACAGGGAATTGAATAAAGAAACATCAAAAGACCACTTTCCACTTCCTTTCATAGATCAAGTCTTAGAAACATTAGCAGGCAAAAAGTGCTTTTCATTTTTGGATGCTTTTAATGGATACAATCAGATTCAAGTAGCAGTAGAGGATCAAGATAAAACTACATTTACATTTCCATGGGGAAATTATGCTTACTGATTACTTCCTTTTGGATTATTCAATTCTCCGGCAACATTCCAAAGAGTAGTCCTCGGAATTTTCTCTAATATTATTGATGATTGTGTGGAAGTATGTAGGGACGATTTCACATTTTATGGAGATTCTTTTGAAGAAGCAATTGAAAATTTAGAAAAATTTCCAATAAGATGTAAAGAAACAAATATTTCATTAAGTAATGAGAAATGTTTTATGATTTTCAATAAAGGAATTCTTTTAGGTCACCATATTTCAGGAGATGGACTTAAGGTAGACTCATCTAAAGTAGAGGTCATTTCTGAATTATCAGTGCTAAATTGTCAATGCGATGTTAGGAATTTTCTTGGTTTTACTGGATACTATAAAAGATTCATAAAAAACTTCACAAAAATTGCATCTCTGCTCTTCAAACTACTTAATAAAGACAGTGACTTCATTTGGGATTCTGATTGTCAAAATGTGTTTGAAACTTTGAAAAGAAAATCTCTGAAGCACCTATTTTAAAAGGACCTAATTGGAAATTTCCTTTCTATATATCAACCGATGCTTCAGACACAAAAATACCTTACTGCTTATGAAATCTATTATACCAGTAAAAATTTAACTCTAAATGAGCTAAATTATACTGTAACTGAGAAGGAGGTTTTAGTTGTAGTTCATGCCATTAATAAATTCAGACACTATATAACTCATTATGAAAACATCATTCACACAAACCATTCTGCCATTAGATATCTAATGAATAAACCAATCACTAATTGCAGAGAAACCAGATGGCTCTTACTGTTGCAAGAATTCAACATCACCATTCTAGATCGACTGGGAAAACAGAATACAATTTTTGAATTTTTATCTAGAATTCTGAATGATAACAATGATGAACTTGTAGAGGATAAATTTCCTGATGATTATATTTTTGTAGTATCTACTAAATCACCTTAGTATGCATATATTTCTAATTATTTAGCTACAGGGAAATTACCATTTCATTTGTCTCCTAGAGAAAAGAGGAGGATAATTCACAAGAACACATATTACTCATGGATAAACGAAGAATTGTACAAAACACGACTAGATTTCATCATCAGAAGATGTGTTCGAGAAGACGAGATACCAAAAATACTTAAAGCATGCCATGATGAAGCATGCAAAAGACATTTCTCTCACAGAAGAACTGCTTATAAGATCCTTCTCTTAGGATATTATTGGCCTTCCATTTTCAAGGATACCAAGGAATATGTTAAGAGATGTGACAGTTGTCAAAGGATGGGGAAACCTACTCTTTCAAATGAAATACCATTACAAACTTAGGTACTCATTGAACCTTTTGAGAAATGGTTGCTAGATTTTTTTGGTCCAAACAATCCACCTTCAAAAAAAAAAGTATATTCTGGTATGTATTGATTATGTCACTAAATGGGTAGAAGATAAAGCCTTCCTTTTGTTACTTAAAAAAATGTAGTTTCATTTCTTTTTCAAAATATTTTCATGTCATTTTGGTGTCCCAAGAGAAATTGTAACAGATTATAACCAAATTAGTGTAGAAGCTCATGGAATAGTACAAAATCAAGCATCGGAAATCTAATCCATACCATCCACAAGTCAATGGACAAGTTCAGTCTACAAATAAGGTGATTGAAGCAATTCTCACCAAGACCGTACACTTACATAGGAAGAACTAGGAAGAAAATATTCTAGAAGCTTTGTGGGCTTATAAAACTACATGGAGAACCACTATAGGACATACTCCCTATGAATTTTTTTATGGGAAGAAAGTCTTACTTCCAATAGAATTCTAGATCCAGACCTATAAAACAGAAGTCTAGTTGGATCTTGACTTATCAAAAGCACAAAAACAAAGGATGGGACAACTCAATGAGCTTGATGAAATAAGACAAGATGCCTTTCAAAAGACCAAGCTAGTTCAACAACATAGATCCTGATGGCATGACAAATACATCGAAGAAAGAAAATTTGATCTAGGAAACTGGGCATTACTTTTTTGTTCAAATTTCAAGAACATCCAAGGAAAATTCCAAACTCACTGGATTGGACCTTATGAAGTTGAAAATGACTTTGAAAATGGTGCAATCAAAATCACGACTATTGATGAGGAATAATTCCTCTTTTAGTTAATGGACATCGACTTAGACTTTATCAAAAGCCATTGACAAAAGAATAATTTGTCAAAATTCTCCAAGATAACTCAGAATTGAAGATAGTTGAGAAGAATTCTTCTTCTTTTCCACCATAGAAAAATTATTTTTTCTTGTTTCATATAAAAATAAAATATTAAAAAAAATAAATAAAAAATTAATGTATAAACATGAAAACCAACAATTTCTTGGCATGCTTATACAAAAAGTTTAAAGTGAAAACTAACTCTTGTTGGCACATTAAATTTTCTCTTAATCATTTTTCTAAAATCCCTTTTTCTAAACATCCCTTTCTTGAAAAAAAAATAGCTATAGAATTAGTGACTTTCTGCAGCTCTGGAAAGTTTTTGCAGTGTTGATAAATTGTTTGTAGCCAATCTGATAGGGACACTTGGTGGCTCAAATTCAAGAAATGATTTACTTCTTTAAAAGTGAAAAGTACCTGAAAATGACATCAAAGGACAAATGAAGGTTAGAAAATAAATATAAGGTATGTAACACTTTAATTTTACAATATGGTTTAACATATTACATATATGAATTACGTGGACATAGCATTACCACAAAAAAAAAAATGAAATCGTTGTTGTTCATGGATGATAGTCCCTTGTCAAATCCATTAGAATTCACCACCTTTTTGACTCCTATCCCATACTCATTTCGGATCCATGAATTTGATCACCAGATCATTGCATTAAATGCATTTAAACAACTAACTCATCCCCGTGAACCTTCATTATACTTGCCTATTCTCTCATTCTTTCAATTCATATAGTCTCCATCCTAGAATGAAACCCTATTGAGACTATTTTCCCTGTCAATTAAAACAGTTCTTGAGACAAAACATCTCTCACCATGGGCATTATTGTTCGAATAGAACCAACAAGAAGGAAATTTTTGGAAGGATACTCCAAGACCAAAGAATTGTTACAGAAATCTCAGTGATAAGATTTCATAGAAACGTTTGATGGTTTCCATAGGGAGGTGACAAAAATCTTTGCACGATCTTTGATGGAACAAAAGTTGAAATAAGCAATGTCAAGCTCGTAGCGACAAAGTCCCTGATTGCACAAGCCACCAAACTACCCAGAGCTAGAGAAAAGTGGTTCAAGAACAGAGGAATCGAAAGGGAAGACTAGAAAAGTTTATTTAAAAACCCAAGCATGAATAGTATTGTCTTCAAAAAAGGTATTCCTAACTCTGCCCCCAAAATTAAATCGAGAAATTTCCTCCTTATCCTTCAGAAATTTTTTATTTCTGAAGGCTGATTTGGGTGTATGTTTTTCCATCACATTAGGATACTGATGAATTTCCTTGAAGAACATCAAATGAATCTTCCATACTTTCTTTTGCATAGCCTTGAGAAAATGTAAGTAATTAAAAAGGAAATCTAGCTTATAGACAAAACAATGTACCATCATGGGTTAGTAAAAATTTTGATTGAGTTTCATCTTCAAAGCATAGGTGATAATTGGGAAGATTTTCTAGTGAGAAATCACCTTGAAGAGAAAACCTTGAACAACCAAGAGGTAGGAAAACCCTAAGGGGGAGAAAGAGAAAAATTGAGACAGTAATAGAACAAGAACCACCACATCAACAAGATTTGTCAGAGGATGATGTAGCAATTGTAGAAATTTTATAGAAAATGAACATATAAAGTCTTAGAAGAAAGAAATCTAGCATGGAAATAGAGGTTTTATCCCAAGTAAAAACCCTACCTCATAAATAAATTCCAAAAGCTAAGGAAAAGAAGATTCATAGAATATCGATCGCAAGTTTGAGAAAAAGCACCAAATTGAACACAATAAAAGAAGGAGCCTCAGAAGTGGTAGAGCATATTGATCTTGTGTCAAAATAGCAATCTGAAGATCTCGAGCACTCTCCAAGATAATCACTGAGACTGTCACCAAGGGTATCACCGCCTCCCTTCATTTCACCTCCAAGGACTCTAGTACAAAGCCCATGTATTGATCATGTACAACAAGAAATATATGATTACATAGAATCATTAGAGAGAAAGGAAACAACAGCCAAAGGATCAATTTAGAACCCATAAGAAGAAATCAACCAATTTAATGAGCCATAAGAAGCTCGAGTATATAATGTCTTGAAATAAGAAATATTTGAATTGGAGACATTAAATAGGTACCTCAAAACTGAAAATAAAATGCTGAAGGCACAAACTGGAATTCAAATTGCGAAAAGTGATAACCTCATTCTTCACTTAAGTCTATGGTATAAAAAGAACAAGAAATTGAGGAAAGAAAACAAAGCCATGAAAAGGGAAATAATCAACTTGAAGTACAAGATCCTTATGAGGAAACGAAGGATGAGAGTAACTGCCAAAAAAGAAGAAGAAAGTGAAACTTGGATGTTTTGGCAAAGGTATCTAAAGAGATACATAAAAATGACAATTGTGTGTTGTATGAGGACATACAAAACCTCCAATGTGGGGGAATGCAGACTCCAAGAACTGTTTTATCCTGACATATTTTTTGTCCATATTTACCTACCTTTTCCCACTGCTATCGTCCAAATAAAATGTAGTAAACATAAGGTTTTGACAAGGTAAGCTACAAAATTGACCTGATTCTACAGCTAATCCACAGATCTACAACTACTTCCATTGTTGACAGGGTTCGAGTGCATCAACTCAACAAATGAGTATATGGGTAGATAGGGAATGATCTCTCATGGATTTATTCATATTTACTAGAGTTATTTGATCAGGAGATCCGTATTATAACATGGTCAACCATGACTGTCAACAACAAGATAGCGCGCTGGAAAAAAGTCCGAATTTTTAAGTGATTTCACCAATTTTATTTTTCAATAGAAAATTGACAAATAAGCGATATGATTTATTTTTGGTAAGGATTATAGTGATGTATTTTCGGCTTAAATATCTCATATTGTTAATAATAATTCTATAAAAACATTAGAAGCTCTGTGTAATGCATGCGGCATCGTATGTAATTTGAGAATCCTCTAGAACAATTTTTTGCTTAATTCAAAGTTCTTGTTTCATACATTTTATGTGATGTTGATTTAAGGCGGTTGATTGCCTCGTCGAGGGCCCCTATGTGCAGATCAAGTCTTTGAGTCGCAGTAATTGGATTTTCTTTTGTTCATAGATTTAATTCATGGATGCCCTATTTTCATGTTTTCAAGATGCATTTAAATGAAGTTTGTGACTAGGTTCAATTGTTTGATTTCTGTATTATTCATTTCATTTTCTTAATATCTAGTATAAACTAATTTATTTCATTTGCTTAATACCTAGCATAAACTCAGTACTTTCGTTCCATTTTAGCATAGCTTAGTGATTTCATATCTCAGTAATCTTGTTTGTGTTTTGCTTTTTGCATTCAAATAGAGTTGCAGTAGATAAGAGTGGCAATCTTTCTTGGCTTATGAATTCAAGCACATTTCATTTCCATGTCGATAAATTAGGATTTTCTTTGTCATTTCATGCTTCCATAATTAGCTTTGTTTAGCTACAACATAAAATTCCAAAAACAATTGATTAGTTGAAAAGAAAATTAACATTACATACTCATTGAAAAGAGTTAAAATTATTATCCAATCATTCTAAAAACTCAATTCAATCAAAACTAATTCTAGAGATAACATTTAGGATAATCAATTAATAATAAAATCTTAGAAATAACATCCTAGTATAGATAATAACATCATCTCAACACTAATTCTAGATTTTGACATTAACTTAGATAACAATAACATAATAACCTTAACGACATAAAAGAATTCTAGTACATACAATGCACTTGCACTTCATCGTTTTACCTACCCTAGTCAATAATTTATTCTTACAATTTAAGAACATTAAATTGACTAAAAAATACAGTGTGGAAGAAGCTCATTATGTGGAATTGCGAAGAAGTGCAAAGCATCTACAATTCTTCACAGCTCCGCACATTGGGTCATCTTCTGCATTTCTATCCTCTACATTTCTTATATTCTTTTGCACTAATGTGAAATTGGAACAAGTGATTTCTTTTTGTTTTCCGAAGCCAAATAAAAACAAGAAATATGATTGTGTTGATGCTTTGCAAGAATCATAAAATGGGTCTTAAAAAAACAAGTTTTTCCAATGTCTCTTCACGTCATGAATTAGTCTTGACATGGAACTTAACATAAGCATCACAACAATAGTAACTCATGTAGGTATAATGGAGAGATAACAAAATATTTTTTGATGGATTTCACCCTTCCTGTGCTACATATCCGGGCCGACTAACATAGCTAGACCACTCATATATTCAATAGAAAAATTGGAGTACATAAACAATTAGCTGATGATAATTATGTGGCTATTACCCCTACAAGGCAATTATCTTCTACAAAGAATTATCACAAACAATAAAAACTCAAAGCACCTCCTGCAAAGATTTCATACTCCAACTGAAATGAGATAAAATGAGGATGTGAGCACCTCAATTCCTCATTGAATCACATAAATAAAACTTTCATCTACATAACATAATGAGAAAAATGAACTTGAGTTGAACCCTACAAGTTACAGTAGCCACGATAGACTTTTGAAGGTGAGAATACCCGTACAAGGCCTTATCCAAGCTCTACACCTTCTAGAATTGCTTCCAAACCTTGATTTATCCATACATCTTTTATCTCAAACCTACAAAAGTAATACTTAGATATATTCAAATCAGAAACTAGAGGTCACCAATGGCATCAAAACATCCAGAAGCCCCTAAGTGCACTCTTTCTGAGCTAAATTTGGCAAAAAAATCCAAAAGCTAATAGTCCCTAAACTCTCACATGAACTTGACTATTAATCATCCTACAAATCATATCTTTTGTCTAATGGCTCTACAATTCCTCTCTGAAATTTGCTAACTGGGTGACAATTTTTCTCTTCATCAGTGCATTCTTTTGGATTATTAAATTCACCAATGATCCCATAAGTCTGAAAATTGCAGTCATATTGGCACATGGGGTCGAGGGTTGCGCATTAACGCCTGCCCTCATCAGTTAAGCCCATGAACATCAAGTACGTGGTCGTTTTAGCACCACGGGATCGAGGGTCGGGCTAACAACTTGACATTCCCATCGAGCTAGTATCTCCTAGCATACGTCATGTAAAGGTCCATAGGACCTAGGGATGCCCCCTACCTCAAGCTTCTGTGGTCGACACCTAAGTATGAAACCTGTGGTTCTATGGGCATACATGGGGCCAAGGCTTAGGGCCTTTCCCTAGCCCCTCCAATTATAGCTCCTTCTGCTGAGCATTGTGGTTGCATGTGGTGGGCATGACTGGGGGCTAAGGGCCATTCCCCAACCCATCTTCCATGAACTCCTTCCAAAAATCCATCGAGGTTCATGTGGCAACAATGTGACTAGGGGTGGGGGATAGCAACCTGACCCCTCCTCCCAAGTGGCATGGTCATAAACTTTAAGTATGGGTTCTTCCCGTAGTATAACAAGCACCACCATGAGTAAAGTTGGTAGAGAACTAGACTGATAGCTCAGAGCTTAGGGGTTTGAATCCGGTTGGGCCTCTTGCTAACCAATACCAAATTTTTAATTGACCATGGGGTTCCATGTGGAAAACCATGACTTGGCCACATGGCACCCATCCATTGGTCCACTTTAATCAAGCACAACCAATCAAATGCACCCAAAAAACAATGAACTAGAAACTTGCCAAGTGTCAGATTGTCATGGAATCGTACCCTGCATAGTCACCCTACTCACTCAGTAGTATAGAATCCCAGTCTGTTCCCTAGGCAACTTCCCTACTCAAATTTTACATGTTTGGGAAAATAATCAGAACGTGATATCTAGAGCATACGGTGTTGAATTAAGGTGGAACAAACATTATTAGATGCAGAACAACGAGCATAACTATTTGGCTCCAGTTTCAAGAATTTTTGGGCACTTTCATGTTTAGCTTAAAATTGATCACCTAATCACACCTCCCCACTAGAAACTTTTGGACTCCAAAAGTTTACTTCCCTAGTCAATATAAAGAGGTTGGAACTCAAAACATCCAAAACATCAATCCAAAAATGCATAATTTTCGATTGGTTCATTTCAAGCCCCAATCAGGCACTTCACCTATCTTCTTCAGGAAGACCTATTGTCTTAGTAAAAATTGAGCCAACATTATTATTACTGATGCAAGAATAAAACACTGATGAGTGGAATCTGAACATTCTCTTTAATCTCATCTTTACACAACTCAAAAACACTTCATCTTGATGTTAAAATTTGAAGACAAACTTGATTCCCTCTTGGAATTAAGAAGCAACATAAACTTGCTTTAATTTCGTCAAATTGAGATTGTACATAAAAAGTACAATGCTAAAATTTTCTCCATGATACGATTGGCCTTGCCTACAAAATATAGTCATCCTATGCAATCTTCAAAAAAAATATTCTATTCACACAATTTTGAAATTGAATAATTATATCAGTGAACATATGACAAAATTCTAGACAATTTTGAACAACAATTTTGTACATTCACAAATGTCCTTAAACATGTGGACTATAACGAGTCAATACATACAACAATGAAAAACATATACTTGTTGAGCATAGTGAGAATGGTTGCTCAATTTACAAAAGTACCTAAACAGGTAATGACAACAGGTAATTACAAAATTTACAAAACAAATTTACAATAAGTCTACCCAAAATTTGCATCTCCTAGGCTTATGGGTTCTCTTCTTGCATCATATTTGCCTTGAATGTCTCATAGGATTGTTGCGAGTAATCTTTTCCACGTCTTGTTTCCCTTGCATTATGTAGCACTATCTCCTTACCTTTTTTTGAACAAAGTTTTGGATGTAACTTCCAACATCATTTAGTGTCATGCCCATGCAACTTGCAATGAGTACAGAAGAACTTCCTCTTCTTTACTGACATATAAGTTCTCTCATGTGAAGGAGATTCATTATTCTTGATGCCTAAAATTTGATTCATTATTTTAACCATTATCATACATTTCTCACGTACAGCCACACAATGGTCAAATGCATAAAAAAATGTACAAGGGTACTTATTCCAAAAGTATTCAAAATTTCCATGCATTAGAAAACACCCATGAGAGTTATACATGTCTCTAGGTCTGCAGCTTCGATGGAGTGGAATGGACGATGCCATGCAAGGTCCCTTCAAGTATTCATCCTGCTTGGGAGATGAATGAGCATTGTCACAAGGTGGTGACATCACATCATTATATGGTTGATGTGCCTCAAGCCATTTGGAGCATTCTCCAAACTCCCTTCGACCATATCCCAATACCATATAGTTCGGTCTGTCCTCAACCATAATTGGATTGGTAATACCTTGGCCATTTATTCTGAGGCCTCCACCTTCATAACCCATCTTGGAAAGAAAATTCATACCTATGCCTTTGTTATGTTGCTCAAACACTGCAAAAGAGTTGTTATGCACACAAATGGAAGGCATAGTACTGGAGATGATAATTAACTCCTTAAACTTGTCATTCATCTTTTCATCTTTTGATGATGATGACAATGGCCAACTTGTAGATGACTCTAGCCACCCACTCTTATCCACTAGAGTATGGTTTGCTTCTTGAATATGTTTGCAAAATGCACATGCATCATCTTCCACAGCTGGTTCAAAACCACTATTTGAACCATGACCACATACTGGCTTAATTCTGGAGGTTTCTCTTGTTGGTACATGAGTAGAACTTTCTGCAACTTTTTCTTCAAACACATGTTGCAATTGAAGTTGAATGTTCCTCTTCTCCTCTTCTCCCATCCCTAACATCCTTCTCAATTCTATTTTCTCCATATGAAGAGCCAAATTATGCTCCTCTAGCTCTTAGAGACTCTTTTTGTTTCTCATTCTTGCAACTTTGTCAACTGGTGCTTTGATACCAACCTGATATGTGATTAAAATCGGTTTTTTCTTACTTTTTTCCAAAACCAAATAAAAAACAAGAAATAGGATTGTGTTGACACTTTGCAATATAAAATGGGTCTTGAACAAACAATTTTTTCCAATGTCAATTCACATCATGAATTAGTCTTCACATGTAACTTAACATAAGCATCATAACATTAACGACTCATGCGGACATAATGGAGAGATAACAAAATATTTGTTGATGGATGTCACCACTCCTAGGCTATATCTATGGGCTTTCCAACATAGATAGACCATTCATATATTCAATAGAAAAAATGGAGTAAATAAATAGTTAGCTGATGATAATTATGTGGCTTTACCGTGCAGGGAATCAATTGTAGAATTGAGGCTTCTGTGATTCATCATAGTTGTAAGAAGAATTTCGGCGTAAATCACATATCAAAAGACCTTTGTCGACGCGTTTTGAACCAACCAGTGTGGTTCATCGTCAGGACAAGTTGAATAAACAGATCCAGCCTAGCATGTTAAATAGTCTTAGCAGAGATCCCAACAGCTAATTTAATGGCTAGTTTTGACTAAAGGACCTAGGTTAAAATAATTTGATATTGTTAGTAATATAATATCATTATTAATATTTTATAATTCATTTTAAAATTCTTCTTACAATTATGTGGCTATCAACCCTACAAGGTAATGTTCTTCTACAAAGAACTCTCACAAAAAGCAGCAACTCAAATCATTTCCTACAAAGGTGTCATACTCCGTGAGCTAAAATGATCATGTGAGCACTTCAATTCCGCATTGAAGCACATAAAAAAAACTTTCCTCTACATAACATAATGAGAAAATTGAACCTGGGTTGAACCTTTCAAGTTACAGTTGTTCTTGTAGACTTCTGAAGGTGAGAATACCCCTACAAGGCCTTCTCCAAGCTCAACACTTCCGAGAA
Organism: Pinus taeda; assembly: GCA_000404065.3. Taxonomy (NCBI): domain Eukaryota; kingdom Viridiplantae; phylum Streptophyta; class Pinopsida; order Pinales; family Pinaceae; genus Pinus; species Pinus taeda. The sequence continues at coordinate 18,803 of APFE030490908.1, read as the reverse complement.
CTACTCCCAACCCCTGATTGATCCATATACCTTTTTTCTCAAACTTGCAAAAATACTACTTATATGTGCTCAAATCATAAATTAGATGTCACCAATGGATTCAAAACATCCAAAAACCCGTAAGTGCACTCTTTCTTAGCTCAATTTGGCCAAAAAATCCAAAATCTATGAGCTCATAAGCTATCCCATGAAATTGACTGTTAATCATCTCACAAATCAAATATTCTATCCAACGGTCCAACAATTCCATTCTGAAATTCAATAATTGAGCGACAATTTTGCTCTCCATCAATGCATTCTGTTGCATGATTAAATTCGCCAATGACCCCATAGGTCCAAAAATTATGGTCATATTGGAAAATGGGGCTGAGCGATGGGCCTTAACGCTCACCCCCATCGGTTAAGCCCCTGAACATTAGGCACATGGTCATATTAGTGCAACGGGATAGAGGGTTAGGCTAATAGCATGCCCTTCCCGCAGGGCCTGATATCTCCTCATGTGCAATCATGTAATGGTCCATAGGACTTGGGGCTAGTACCCTACCTCAAGCTCCTGTGTTTGGCACCTAAGTCTAGAATCAGTGGTGTTATGGGTACACATGGGGCCAAGGCTTAGGGCCTTAACTTGCACCTATGTTGATAGCTCCTTTTGTTGAGCATCATGGTCACATGTGGTGGACATGACCAGGGGCTAAGGGAAATTCCCCGGTCCCTCTTCCTCGAGCTCCTTCGAAAAATCCACCAAGGGTCATGTGGCAACAACATGACCAAGGGCCGAGGTTGGTAGCCCAACCCCTCTTCCCAAATGGCACAGACATAAACTTTAAGTATGGGTTCTGCCCATATTATAACCAGCACCACCGTCAACAACATTGGTAGAGCGCTTGATTGATAGCTCAGAAAACAGGGATTCAAATCTGGTCAGGCCTTTGACAAACCCATACCGAATTTTTAATTGACCTTGGGGTGCAACATGGCAACCCATGACTAGGCCATGTGGCACCCATCCATTGGTCAACTTCAATCAAGTACGAACCATTCAAATGTGCCCAAAAACCAATGAACCGGAACCTATCAAGTGTCAGCCTATCATTGGATCGTACCCTGCATAGTCACCCTGTTCAATTAGCAGTACAAAATCCCAATCAGTTGCCCAGTCAACTACCCTGCTCAAAGTTTACCTATTTGGGAAAGCGATTAGAATGCGATATTTGGAGCATATGGTGTCAGATTGAGGTGAAACAAGCGTCGTTGGATTCAAAATGATGAGCACTTAAATTTGGCATTAGTTTCAAGAATTTCTGGGAACTTTAATATTTGAGCTTAAAATTGATCACTTAATCATGCACTAAATACTACACACTCTAGATTTAATTTTTTTGGGGTACAAGTGTGGGATTGCAGAGTTTCATTTGAGCTCTCACTTTGCACAAAACAACACCAAAACACACAACCAAAATTAAATAATAAAGTAACATAAATCTAACGGTCATGACGATCATCATAAATATAAAGGTAACATAAAATTCTACATAATTCTTATGTTTCTATTTTTGTATATATTTTGTTTAGGCTCTTCTACAGAAGTGCACAAGAAGTCCATTGTGTGGAGACTTTTTTTTTTTGTTTGCATCTCCGCACTTTGCACTAACAAACTTTATCGATAATATTACTGGCAATATTTTAGATATAAATGATTCATATCTTTGTATCCCCTTTTACTTGAATATCGTTCGGAGATGCCTCCAACGAGTCGGTTGAGTAAAGGATATGTGTAGTGCAGATAAAATTTTGTACAAAATAACATTTCATTGAACAAAAGCTTTGTTTATGGTTATGTGTTTGAAATTAAATATGCGGAGAAGTGCGAAGAAATTTAACTGTATAGAGGAACCTTTCAAGCTTTATATTATTGATAATATTTTAATAGTAAATAATTCATATCTTTGTATTTCAAATATCTTTTTGTTTATGGATATGTTTTTCAGTTTTGGTACATATGTAGAAATGTAGACCCTTAAGCAGTCAAAATTATGTAAAAAACTGCATCAAATTCTGTGTCTTTGTGCAAAAGCTTTATTCTTGATTATCTTCTTGAAATTAGGCACATAAGAAAAAGTGAAAAGAAATTCAAATATGCAAAGAAATATTTCAAGGATTCATTATGAAGATCTTGGTACTCTACACTAAAGGATTCTATCGCTATTATTTTTTAGTATTAAATAATCCATAATTTTTATTAGCAAGTCCAATTCTCACATCATTCAATAAATTTTTTGTTTATGCTTATGTTTCTAAAATTAGGCAAAGGGAGCTTTCAACCTTTCTTTATGTGGATGGTCACACTCCGCATCAAACTCTTTGTTTCAGTGCACAAGCCGAGTGTGGAAAATTTCAAAGCTAATATAAAGTGCTACACAAACACTTCATAGTCAATATACAATATCGATTTTCATTCATCAAATTTAATATCGCATATTTTACTTGTTCTTTGTGCAATTTAACATTAGTGTTATATGCAAAAGCATGTGAGAAAGGACAAGTTTGTTATATGCAAAAATTCTGTCAAGACAGTAATGTTTAAGAAAATGTGAAAATTTTGAAATTGTAGTTAGCATTTAATAATTATTTAATCCAAATGACCTATAATATGTTATTGGTAATATTTTAGTCATGAATAATGCATATGTTTGTGTTTTCTTTTGTTTTATTACTATGTCATAAGATAGAGGTGTCAGTTGCTTATCAGACACATATTCTTTTTCATATTTGAGTGGGATTTTTGTTTATGGTTATCGCTCCGAAATTAGGTGCATCTATAGAAGTGCAGAGAAAGTTCGCATTATCAAATAATCATTTTTACAATTGCATTGGAATTTAGTTCTCTTGTTTGGAAATCATAACATAATGGTTTCACATATGTACAAAATGGATAGCATAAATGTTCGTACTCACATACTTATAATTTGACATGATTCAATTGCTAAGGTATCTCCATATTGTGAATGAGCATGAATTTGTTTGAATATAACCGCTGCATTATTTTTATTTAATGATAATGCCATGTCCACCGCTCAATTTACATATGACTTGATTTTCCTTAAATAATATTCTTCTACTTGTTGATATTCATTCTCTATTTTCACACAACCATGAATAGAATAGAATTTGAAAGCCATGTTTCATTATATATGAAACAATGTAACTAACCATTCAAATATGGAGAATTACCATTGCATATAAATAGTAAAGATGATAAGGGTCGATGGTACCATGAAAAAATTCCTTCATATGAACTTTTTCTCATATTATGTTAGGTCCCTATACTACTAGCTTAACCCCTTATTGTTATTAATGCAACCGCATTATTATATTGTTGTGCCCATGTAGTCCCCATATTACTATTATTATGCCCCATAGAAGCCCACTATTGTTTTTATTGTGCCCTTACACTATTATTGTTATGTCGGCTTTGATTATATTATGACCCCTAGGTTCCTATATATAGAAAGGAGGTCTTGTCATTTATATCATCAAAGAATTTTTCATTTATATAATGTAAATGAGGTTGCTTCATCGAAGAGACTTATTTTGAAGGCGTTTATCTATCTTTATATCTTTTTGTGAGATTGTTTCATAACATTTGGTATCAGAGCTTTGGATTCTAGGGTTTTGCTGCTCCAAACAGGTCATCGTGGTACTTTGGCTATATTTTTTTTTTGCGAAATTTCAGAAGTGAGAGAAAAAACCTAGTTGAGAAGAAATCACACTAAACCTCAGTTACAAATTTTAGAGCTTGTCTCACTACATTTTCAGAGATATGATCTGAGGAAGTTAGGGTTTTTCCAAGCTCCAAAATTTCATCTAAAACAAGTCATCGTGGAATTTTTACTATAACATTTTTGCTACAATGTTTCAGAAGCTAAAACAAAAACCCACTTGAGAAGAAATCGTTCTGAACCTCGGGTCCAAATTTTAGATCTTTGCTCGCTATATTATCGAATATATGATCTAAGGAAGTTAAGGTTTTTACAGACTCCCGAATTGAAATTTCGTAAGAAGTTACAGAAAGAGGACATATTTTATTTGTTTGGGTATAATTTTCAGAAACTAAGATTGAAATAGTTACACGTGGAATGTCGTACAATTTCACTTTAATGAACTAGTCTATAATTACGTCATCACGGGAGATTGGGAATAAATATTTCTTCAGGAATCCAATTATGATCAAAATTTCGGAGTTAGAAAGAGGACCCAAAGGGATATTACAGGCCAAAATTACAAAATTTAAAGATCTAAAATTACCGAGTTACAGTTGTTTCAAGATCTAACTCCTAAAATCAAGAAAAAGCGAGATGAGGAATTTTTATGGCAAGGATCTGGTAAATTGGATGCTATAGATGGAGAAATATTTTGATCTACATGGTGTACCGTTGTTATAAAAGGTATGTTTTGGAGCTAATTATTCAGAACCAAATCAATTCTTATGGTATAAAGGGCTTTGTTTTTGTAAACCACTTGTCACGTGGTCAATTTTCACAGAGGAAATGATAGCGCATTATGAGGATACCGAGAGCAACACCTTCTTTAGCTAATTGATAAATCTCAAACAAAAGGGTTCAATGACAGAGAACATTGAGGACTTTCAAAAATTGAATATAAAGGTAAATGATATTCTAGAGAAGCAAAAGATAAATAGTTTAATATATGCCATGGAAGCTGATATCAATGGTATGAAAGCATATTGGAGGAAAGGCATGGAAGATTTGAAGAAAGACATGGAATGTTTGAAGGAAGGTGGGACACGGCTGCTACAAGAAAGGCCTCTTAATTACGAAAAGTATCAAGAAACGTCAAAAGAAGAGGATATACACTGGGAATCAACCCTAGAGAAAGAAAAAATGAATCTGACTATATCTTGCATTGTAATGGAAGGAATTACCACTCCTCAAACTCTCAAGATAGAAGGACATATAAAGAATAAGAAGGTTCAAGCAGTGAAATATCAGGAAGAAAGTACTAAGAAACAACAAAAGAAAAGGATACTCACCAGGAACCAACCCCAAAGAAAGAGGAAATGAATCTAACTGTATCTTGTAATGCATTGGTCGGAATTACCACTCCTTAAGCTATAAAGATGGTATCGCATATCAAGAGTAAAAAGGTAATAGTGTTGATTGATTCAGGTAGTACCCATAATTTTATTCATTTTAAGATAGCCAAGGAATTGAATTACTTCCTATATCCAGCACTAGAGTGTCAAGTGATGGTTGTAACTGGAGGAATCATAAATTTCTCTTGAAAATGCCATAATATCAAGCTATCCATGAGAGAATATGTATTGAATAGCCCAATGCTTTCCATTCCAATGGGTGGTATTGATGTTGTACTAGGAGTCCAATGGCTACAATCTTTGGACACAATAGATCTTAATTTTCAAGAACTTTTCATGAAATTTTCTTTGGAAGGAAAGGAAATTGAATTAAGGGGTATCATAGGGAAACCAGAACACATAATTAGCTCTAACGGAATGACAAAGCTTCTAAAGAAAGAACAACGAGGTGTAATTGTACAATTATGTTCGCTAATGGTTCCCACATCGAAATCATCTGTTTCTCCATATCTCCAAAAAGTCTTGGACAATCGTTCCAAGGTATTTGGGACTCCCAAAGGTCTCCCATGTATTCGTGATCATGATCATGCTATTCTAGGTTGTGTTCTTCCAAACATCAGTCCTTATAGATATCCATATGCCCAAAGGAGTGAAATTGAACATATGGTTGTAGAAATGGTAGAGGTTCGTATAATTATCCAACCAAAATTGATAAACAAAGCAAGGGATGAATGGAAGAATGGTGAAGCGGGGTGGGAACTCATTCAAAAGTTACTGAAGATCCAAGTTCCAACAATATTTCTAGAACTTGACAAGAAATGAAAAATCATATTGGAACCTAAAGCATTCATAGAACCGAGAGGTCGACAGCTATGAAATCGATCAATTTCAGAGTATCTCATCAAGTGGAAGAAATTACCCACTTAAGATTCCACATGGAAGGATGAGAATTTTATACAGAAGCATCAAGAACTACTCAAGCGTTGAGGACAACACTTTTTGAAGGAAAGGGGCATGTTAGGTCCCTATACTACTAGTTCAACCCCTTATTGTTATTAGTACAACCCCCTTATTATATTTTTGTGCCCATGCCCATATTGTGATTATTGTGCCCCATAGAAGCCCACTATTTTTATTACTGTGCCCTTACATTATTATTGTTATGTCGGCTCTAATTATATTATGACCCCTTAGACTCCTATATATAGAAAGCAGGTCTTTTCATTTATATCATCAAAGAATTTTTCATTTTTGTACTGTAAAGGAGGTTGCCCCCTCAAAGAGGCTTATTTTGAAGGCGTTTATCTATCTTTTCTATCTTTTTGTGTGCTGGTTTGATAACATATTATATAACATATATTAGATCTCTAGAATGTCAAAACATAAAAAAAAAGTACCAATTAATAATAAATAATGCATATTTCAATAATCAATTTGCAGAAAGATGTGAATAGATTTCATGATTAAATAAATTTGATTTTGTTATAAAGTTGATTTAACTTAATTTATATCTATAATTTTTACATTTATAGCTTTTAAATAAGGCCATTCCTTGCACAAATATTTCAATGTGTGTGAAAAGATTTCTCTTCACAATGAAACTTGTCATTGTAACCTCTGCACAATGACAACTATGTATAACTCTATAATGAAGAATGACACATGGGAATTAACAGAATTGACTAAAAACAAAGTTCCCATAGGATGAAAATGGCTTTATAAATCTAAATTTAATACTGATGGAAGTATTGATAAACATAAAGCTAGATTGGTTGCTAAACGATATTCACAAAAGGAGGGAATTGATTATGAAGATACTTTTGCACCTGTAGCTAAGTTGAACACAATAAGAATCATGATTGCATTAGCTACAAAATATAATTGGAAAATGCATCAGTTAGATTTCAAATCTGCATTTTTGAATGGTGAGTTAAAAGAAAAAGTTTATTTAGTTCAGCCTGAAGGGTTTGTAAAACAAGGACAGGAGCATTTGGTTTGTAGGTTAAAGAAAGCTTTATATGGCTTGAAACAAGCACCAAGATCATGGTATGTGAAAATTGGTTCATTCTTTTATGAGAAAGGTTTTATGAGAAGCAAGAATGATCCTAACTTGTACATCAAGGAAGATGAAGACAAGAATGTTGCTTTAATATCTGTATATGTTGATGATCTTATCCTAACAGGAAATGCATGCAAGTTGATTGAAGAAATTAAAAATCAGTTGTCACATGTATTTGAGATGAAGGATCTTGGTGAATTGTATTATTGTTTAGGTCTTGAAGTTTGGAGGGAGCCTGCTAAGACACTGACCACACAAAGCAAATATACAAGGGAAATCCTTAAAAGATTCAATATGATTGAATGCAAGGAAACATCTACTCCTTTAGAACAAAATTTCAAATTGTGCAGTGATGATAGAACCAAAGAGGTGAATGGAACTATGTACCGTCAACTGGTGGGAAGTCTGAATTATCTCACCACTAGTAGGCCAGATATAGCATATTCTGTCAGCATACTTAGTCAGTTTATAGCTAAGCCTTGTGAAAGCCATTGGAAAGAAGCAAAGAAAGTCCTTCGATATTTGAAAGGAACACTTAATTTTGGTATTATGTATACTGATGAATTTGATGTTGAAATGGCAGGCTATTCTGATTCTGACTGGGCTGGAAATCTAGATGATAGGAAATCTACTACTAGATACGTGTTCAATATTGGTTCAGGACCAATATCATGGAGTAGTAAGAAACAACCAACTGTTTCATTGTCATCCACTGAAGCTGAATATAAAGCATCATGCAGTGCTACCTGTGAAGCAATATGGCTTACAAGGATACTTGAAGATGTTGGAGAAACAAAACAAGCACCTACAGTAATCAGATGTGACAATCAAAGCACTATCAAGTTGGCAAACAATCCTATATATCATGCAAGGACAAAACACATTGAGACACAACATCATTTTGTAAGAGAAAAATTGCAATCAAAAGAAATTGACTTATCATATTGTAATACAAGTGAAAATGTGACTGACATATTCACCAAGCCTCTTGGCAAGGCTAAATTAGAAATATGTAGAAATAAGTTGTACATTGTAGAAAATCTAAATTATGATGTAAGCCTAGCTGAGACTTAGACCAGCAGGCATGACAATTAAGAGTATAGTGTCTTGTTTATTGTATGTAGTTGGAATTAAGGGGGAGTGTTGGAAACGAGATGTAATTCCAACAACCAGTGTCCGATATTCAACAATGATTTAATGCTGGATCTAGAAATCAGCCATTGTATTTAATGAAGTTCTAGAATTCGGCGGATACATTGAAGCTTCTCCAAGAAACCACCAACTGAACTCATCTCCAGAAACTTCTCTAGCTTGTATATATACCTATTAATTAATGAATAGAAGTATGTTCTTGTGTTCAGTGTTTCTGAGTTGTGTTGGTGTGTTGTGCACCTATGCTCTTTTCATTATGTAATTGTGTTGAGATTTAAATGTTGTAAAAAGTGAGGGCTGTCCATCCTGTTTTGACGAGATCGCGAGAATCTTTCAAGATTACATTTTACATATGCAATGCCGAGAGGGACTTTTCAAAATTGTAAAGTTACAATCCTTTTGACTTTTCAAAAATGTAAAGTTACAATCCTTTTGTACAGGAAAATGCCCTGAAGCTTCGAATTATCCTGTGTCTTATTAGAACCTTACAATGTAAATGATTACAGTAGAGTCTAGGAAAAATGCCAACAGCTTACGCATCGCCAGTAGCATACAATTTGCTTAATTAATATAATTTAAGTTTGCCTGAAAGTTCCAATGGTATTTATTATTAGATAATGACAAACACTTTTGTTGGTGTAGTGTGGCGTGAAACAGAAGCGTGAAACAACGAGAAATATTATATTGAAGGGTCAAAAAAATCGATATGAGTGGATACTTTATTGAAAGATTTATTTTTGTTTTATTATCATTATTTTTTTCGCTTATAGTTTTTTTAATTATAAATGTTTGGAAAAAAAAATTATATTTAAAAATATTTAATTCTTATCCAAATTTAAGAATAAATTTACCAAAATTATAATTATGTAGTTTTTCTTTAATCAATATATAATGTCTTTCAATGATTTATAAATATTATATTATGCATTTATTTTCTTTTTATTTTTTATAGGTATGAATATTTTATTTATATAATTTTACTTTATTTTGATTAATTTATTTTGTTATTTTTACAATTTTGATATAATTTTTTATTTGTATTTTATTTCATTTGGTATGTTTTGGAATGTTTTGGGAAAAAGCAAGACTTTTTATTGAATGATAAAAAGTTTTATTGCATATGCCTTGCTATTCTTTTGCTGTATGAAATAGACCATACAGCTGCTGCAATCAAAACTTGTCCTTCCTAAGAAAGACTCCTGTCTAAAGAGCCGTGAGTTTCTATGTTATATTAATTTTTTGTATAAGGTAAAATATATATATATATTATTATTAAATATTAGGCTTACATTTTGAAAGATTTGATTTTTTATAGATTTGGAGTTCTGACGGATCTAAACTAGTTTACCTTTATTTACATTTTGTTTAATAGATATAATTTTTAGTTGTGGAATATAATAATATTAGCCCATTCAAATAAAATATATTAATTTGAACAAAAAAACAACTATGACAAAAAAGTTAGAAGTCAACTAAATAACTTAAAAAATTTATAACACAAATAATTATAAATCTCCATTTATAAACAATAACGATAAAATATTATTTTTATTAAATATATAAATACACATAATATTTATAATAAAAAATTTGAAATTTGCAAATCCTATTTTCATAAAATCAAATTTTAAATTATTTTATACTATATCATTAAAAAATAATAATTTAATTATTTTAATTAATTAATATGAGTAGATTACTATTTTGTGTTATATATTCATTATATAATATATATAAACTAAGAAAACTAACCTAAACTGCTTCCCCGATCTCCTAAAAGCTGTTTTCTGATATTAAATATTTAGCTAAATCGAGTATGTATATTCATGCGTCGTTTTCTGAAAGGTCATTAATCATTCCTGTTTTTGCCTTCCTTTCATTCTATTTTTGGGATGTTCAACGCGTCTACGCTTTTTTCGACAAGTCAGATACTGCAATACTTGAATTGGTAAAAGATTTATTTGCTTATGTTCCACTCTAAGGTAACTTCTCTGTTTATAGGCTGTGCAAATATATAAATGAGATAGGTTTTCACTCTTTAAGGGGACAGGCTTTCACTCCTGCTGCCAGATACCTCCAGATCTTGGACCGTTAACCTATTTCTTTAAGTGGAAAAAAAAACTAACTCTTAACCAAACAAAAACAACAATTTTATTTTAAAGCATACTCAAACCCTAACTTATTCCATTATTACAATTCTGTAAAACCTTAAAATAATTTTTATTTTGGATTTATTTATTTTTAATAGTCTACAAGATTAGTGATTACCCTTAATGTTATGTTTATTCGCAACGCCAGGTAGGTCGGATAACGATTGATATATCGATATATTCTTTCTGTCTGATGCTGTCCCGAAAGTGGAATTGCATTTCTTTTGCTTCGGTGATGGTTAAGATAACTACATGGTACCAATAACAGAACCATCATATTCCGTGAATATGTACGTGACGTGATAGCTAAAATTGAAATTTCATTGTTTTGATTTTGCAGTAAATATACAGACCTAATTAGCCGAAGGCTTGTTGACCCTTTTTTTTTATTTTTATTTTAAAATTATAATGGATGGCCGGATTAGCTGTAGAGGGAATACATTGTTCTTCTCAATAGGGATCGAGGTTTTAAAATGCACCATACTATTTCAGCTTGCACCACGCTCATATTTAAATGAAAATGAAAAATAAATTGAATTGAAACGCTTCGTTTCAAATAAATTTCGGTTAGGGTTATTCGAGGAGGAATAAATTAAGAATAACATATTTTTGAATTAAATATCGTAGTGGATCATTAAGGTAATGGCATAATCAACCATCCAATTGAGCTAAAGATTGAAATGGATCACTGGGCTCTGATTCCTCTTACATTTCAATGTCGTGAAACTCTTCGATCGAAACATGACGTTAAATTATGCAAAGGTTGTGTTTCCCAATATCGTAGTTAATAAACTTTGCAATTGAATTCAGGATCACAGTGATTAGGGTTTGTCGTCGTGATTAGTGAGCATTGTCCTATTTCTCTTAGGCCAATGTAAGGTGGTGAGTGTAATTTGAATATTGGTGTTCATGTGGCTTTTTGTTTTAAATCATTTTATAAAAAAATATGCTAGAGAATGCATTTAATCACCATGATCTCGTTATTCATCCGATTTTTTTAATTATCTATATTTTTAATCATCTACTTTTTAAATGCTTTCAATATTCATGTTACATTTTTAATCATCCTATAAAGATTCATGATTGAAAATACAATTATAATTTGTAACAGTGTTCCCTTCACTAAGGAGAGTATAGTATAGTTTACATGGACTATGGAATGTAAAGAGTCCCTTGAACAAAACCTAAAGCCTGAAACAAAATACAACACGAATCTCTTCATTGAATAATGATAATTTGTGTTTATTATATTACAGTCACTTCTTAGATTATTTGACAAATATTTCTATTTCAATCTCAAAATATTTGATGAGGGATAACTTTTCCATACAAAAATCAATCACCGAAAAGGACTTTCCTTTAATTAACTCACAAATCTCAATGAGTGGCCTTGGTTACGGACTCCCATAAATAGTTGTGAATTGCAAATTGTCATATGATATTGAAATCATTGATATGGGATTCAATTTGTCATTAGTTTTTCAATGAAAGTTATAATTAGTTTTGAATAGTCGTCCTTCAATGAAAAACCTTAATGTTAATAATAGTACTAAATTAAGATTATTAGTATTAATTTAGAGTTTATTAGTTTTGTTAATATCAATTTCTTGGTTTTAATTAATAAATTAATAAATATTATTAAACCATAACATTATTAAATACAATATTATTAAAAATAAATATGATAATATATATTTATAAATAGATACCAATTTTATTAAGTATGATAATTAATATTTTATACAGAACAATAACCATATTTTTCTATAATTTTAATTATAAATAATTTATAATTGAAAATATTGGATAATATTGAACATTCATTTAAACATGTTTAGATTCATATATCAATATTAATTATTATAATAAATGATCTTAAATCAATTATTAATTAACTAAATAATACTATTATATAAATTAATAAGATTATTAATAAAGTAATAAAATTGAATATAGTTGCCCATAGTTGAATCTAGTCAACCATGCTCAACCATGGTCAATCAATGTCAACCTTTGTTTACCATGATCAAGGATATTCAACGATGATCTTCCACGGTCGAGCACACTACACCATCATCAACCATGATCATAATGGTTAATCAATGTCTCTATGGTGAACCATGATCAACGATGGTTAATCATGCTTGAATATGGTTGACCATGGTTAATGTATTTATGGTAAACCACAATCAACCATGGTCAACCATCATCAACCATGGTCAACGATGGCCAATCATGATTAACGATGGTTGAATTTGATCAACCATGATCAACCTTGATTAAAGTCTCTTTGATCATGATCAACGATGATGGTTAATCATGGTCAACCGTGGACAACCATGGTTAATCATGATCAACCATGTTTTATAGAATGAAACATGGTCAACCATGGTTGAACATCGCATCGTGACAAGGATTGTCTCAATATGAAAATCAACCATGGTCAACCATGTTTATTTTAGTGTTTATAATACTTATATTAAGCTTTATATCCCTTGGGTTTATAATATTGGTCCCTTAGGTTTGTATTATTCCCTTCGGTTCATAGTCCTTTGGGGTATTCGTATTAATCCTTTGGTTTTATCATATCAATCCCTTGGGTTTATTATTCTCTTGGGTTTATACTATCAACCATTGTCAATCATAGTCAATCACAGTCATCCATGGTCGAATGTCGCATTGTGACAAAAAGTGTCTCCATATGAAAATGATGGAAAATCGCGGACAATCATGGTTAACCATGGTCATCCATGGTTGATCATGGTCAACCATGTTTTATAGAATTGATCAATGATCGTCAACCATGTTTTATAGAATTGATCAATGATCGTCAACCATGTTTATTTTAGCATTTAAAATATTTATCTTAGGGTTCATATACCTTGGATTTATAAGATTAGTCCCTTGGGGGTTTATTATTCCCATGGGTTTATAATATGAATCCCTTAGGTTAATAATATCAATCATTGACAATCATAGCCAACCATGGTAAACCATGGTCGAATGTTGCATTGTGACAAAGATTGTCTTGATATGTAAATCAACCATGGTCTAACGTCGCATCGTGATAAGAATTGTGTCAATATGAAAATAAAACATGGAAAATCATGTGTATAATATTTATCTCAAGGTTTATATACGTTCGATTTATAATATTTGTCCCTTGGGTTTAATATTATCCCCTTGGGTTCATAAGTCCTTGGGGTTTAGTATTAATCCCTTGGGTTTATTATTCCCTTAGGTTTATAATATCAATCATGGTCAATCATAGTAGTCATGGTCAAGCATGGTCGAATATCACATATGACAAAAATTGTCTCCATATGAAAATCATGGACAATCATGGTCAACCATGGTCAGCTATGGTTGAAAGTCAACCATGTTTTATAGAATGAAACATGGTCAACCATGGTCAAATGTCGCATCGTGACAAAGATTGTCTCGATATGAAATCAATCATGGTTAACAATGGTCCAACATTGCATTGTTACAAAGATTGTCTCGATATGTAAATCAACCATGGTTTGAAATGTCGCATTGTGACAAAAAATGTCTCCATATGAAAATCATGGATAATCATGGTCAACCATGGTCAAGCACGGTTGATCATGGTAAACCATGTTTTATAGAATGAAACATGGTCAATCATGGTCAACCATGTTTATTTTAGCATTTAAAATATTTATCTTAGTGTCTATATACCTTGGGTTTATAATCATTAGTCCCCTGGGTTTAACATTATTCCCATGGGTTCTTAATCCCTTGGGGTTTTAATATTAATCCCTTGGGTTTATAATATCAATCCCTTAGGTTTATTATTCCCTTGGGTTAATAATATTTATCATGTTCAACCATAGCCAACCATGGTCAACCATGGTTGAATGTCACATTGTGACAAAAATTGTCTCCATATGAAAATCATGGACAATCATGACAATCATGGTCAACCATGGTCAACCATGTTTTATAGTATGAAACATGGTCAATCATGGTCAACCATCATCGAACTTCACATTGTTAAAAAAATTGTATCGATATGAAAATCCACCATGGTCAAACATTGCATTGTCCCAAATATGATCTCGATATGTAAATCAAACATCGTCAACCATGTTTCAACATTGCATTGTGATAAGGATTGTCTCAATATGAAAATCAACCATGGTCAACCATGTTTATTTTAGTGTTTATATTATTTATCTTAGGGTTTATATGTTGTGTGTTTATAATATTTGTCCCTTGGGTTTAATATTATTCACTTCGGTTCATAATCCCTTGGGGCTTTAGTATTAATCCACTACTACACCAAGGGAACTTTTAAGACATTTTTTTAAGACAAAATAAATCTTTTGTCTTAAAAAATCACTTTTTATTTTAGTTATTTTACATTAAAATTTAGTATCAATTGAATTGTCTTAAATATAAACTTTAAGATAAAAATAGGTTGAGACAAAAATATTTTAAGACAAAACTTTATATTTAAGACAAAAATATTTTAAGACAAAAGCAGTTTGAGACAAAAATATTTTAAGACAAAACTTTATATTTAAGACAAAAATAATTTAAGACGAAAATATTTTGAGACAAAACTTTATATTTAAGACAAAAGTAGTCCGAGACAAAAATTTAAAGACAAAACTTTATATTTAAAACAAAAATAGTTTAAGACAAAATTATTTTAAGACAAAAACAATTTAAGACAAAATTATTTTAAGACAACTTTATATTTAAGACAAAAGCAGCTTAAGACAATGACAACCTTATATCAAACCTATTTAATACAATTAACAATTAATACACAAACATATCAATTTAAGATGATATTATCTAACAACTGCAAAATTGACTATGACAGTGCACCATAAGTCGGCTAGCTTGTAGACAACTACTGTCTTGCGCCTATACCGAGGTTGTTATTTTACTTACCATTAATGTTATCTTATATAAAGACAACGATTTGTTGGGCTCTTTATTTTGTGGCAGTAGTCGACTAAGAAGAACGTGACAAGTTTTACTGACAATATTTTTTGGACATCAATTCCTCTTTTGTCCCTTTCATATATGCTGATACGATTAGAGACAACTTGTCTATTGTTGCATTCGACACAACTACATGGAGGGGACTTTAAGACAATTTTTTAATAGAAAAGAAATATTTTGTCTTATTGACACCTAATCCTTGTGATTGGGTGACTATATGTAAATATATAAATAAGAAATATGAATAGTCATCAGGAGATGAACTTAACAGTATCTCCCTCATGTATATAATGAAGACCTACCTGATGGAATAGAACACATGAATCATTTTTTTCTTGATGGAGTTACTGCCTGGCCTGACATGGTATCAGAGCTAGCTCCTTCTTTTTTTAGCTCTTATGTCCCTTGTAACTCCCTAGTCTACTCTCCATATAGAAGCGCTACTCCTCCATACAATTAGTTGTCCATATAATTCAGAGCCTGACACTGCCTGCGCTCTCTGGCTCTCTGGACTATCCATAAACGTTTTCTGCCATATTATTCAAAGGAATCAAAGCGCATTAAGTCCGGAAACGTTTTCTACCATACTGATTCCATTGAATGCTATCGCCTCTGCCATTATCGTGAGCCCATACAGTCCGTTTGAGGAATTCTTGTGTGTGAGTCGAGCTGCTGCCATCACAAAAAGCCATCACCTTAGCCAAGGTTCTAACTATTCAGGAAAGGGTTCTTTTCTTGGGTAATCTTTACACTTTCGAATCAATGCTCAATATAAACATTGTTTCAAGTTTTCTACATAACGATGCTCTGGTATTTTTTTAAAGTTGGTATATGCTGTGTGAATTATGCTTTCAAGTTTTCCACATAAGGCTGCTCTGGTATTTTTTAACGCTGGACTGACATAACATTGCTGACCAACAACAACTGCAATGTTGAAGACCAACCAAGGCGAGTTGAAGGAATTCAAGGTCAAAACTCCTCTTGTTGTGGAGGAGTGCAGTGCCTTAAGGGATAAATTGCAGCCCGACAACAGTCTTGTTGTCGATCTAGATGCCTACATTTTGGAATTGGTGGTGAGCTTTCTCCAGTTCAGGAAAATGATAAGAGACCAATTTCCAGGTAGATTTACTGAACATACTGGCATGGAAACGATATTGAACTTGTATCTCAATCCGCTGCCTTGATTAATCAGAAATATCACATGAAGGAGAAGGATATTTGAA
The DNA here is from genome assembly GCA_000404065.3 of Pinus taeda. Taxonomy (NCBI): domain Eukaryota; kingdom Viridiplantae; phylum Streptophyta; class Pinopsida; order Pinales; family Pinaceae; genus Pinus; species Pinus taeda. The sequence goes on along the minus strand of APFE030490908.1, from coordinate 2,126 downwards.
ATTTTTTGGATGGTATATATGTGGGTGAGAAAGCCACTATTGAAGATTGAAGGCTGTGCTCTCCCATCAGACAACAAATTTTCTCCACCATTTTTAAGGATGCGGAGTAGTGCATTTGCTTAGGGTAGCAAACTGAGCTTTATTTCATGGTTTTGCTAATATAAACACATAAAATTCATATGTTTTTTGTGTTTGATATGATATCATTATCATTGGCATATACTTTGAAGTTTTTTTGTATATACGTTGAAGACTTTTTGACATTTAAAATGTGTACTCTTAACTCTATTTAACACATGGAATTGTATTGAACCCCTTATTTTTGGTATGCTGACTGCATGATATTGGCGTCCATATTGTTATATAAGGAAGAGATTTGAAATCTTTTGAGAATTCCCTTTTGAGTAAAATTTTACTGTATATTGGCAGAAGTATTTTTCTATTAGAAGAAATATTTTTTTTACAGAATGCATTCAATCATATCCATGGTGGGAATAGTTCTCACTCGCAAGGAGAACTATCCTGAATGGTCCCGGATGATAAAACACACCCACATGTTCAATGAGTTGTCGAAAGAAGTGTGTGTCGGAGACGGAGACAATGAACCAGTATAGCCTACCTCAGATAAAGAGCTCGTCATTTGGCAAAACAAGAATTGAAAAGCTTATGCATTAATCGCAGCATCTGTAAATGAAGAGGTGAGTTTCCATTTTCGTCATATTCAACTGCCTTTGAAGCCTTACAAAAGCTAAGAGAACTCTATGACTCACATTCTAGACTTGAAGTTGTTCAACTCATGATTAAACTCTTCACTCTTGAACTGCAAAATAATGATCCTCTTGCTCTTGCATCTGAAGTAAAGTCTATAATGCATGATATCAAATCCACTAAGGTTGAATTGGCTATTCCTCTTATCGCTTTTCTCAAGGCAGTTTATTGTACTTACTCCAATTATCTTGAGTCATTGCAAGCAAATGGAAACCTTAAAGATATAACCTTTAACTCTCTTGTGAAAAAGTTTGCTAAAAGAGAGAAAGATTTTGGAAAGAAGACAGCCCCTGAATCTTCTGAAGAGGCTATGTGCCTTGCTCATAAAGAAAATCATCCTGCTCAAGATTCTACAAGAGGAAGAGGTGGTCGAAGATGAAGAGGAAGATATTTCAGAGGCAGGTGGGGCAGACATTCTCAAGGAGAAAAGGCAGATTTGCACTGCATATGCTATAAAAGAAATGGATCACATGATTCCTCTACATGCAAGCTACCATGGGACAAAATTAAGTAGAAAAGAAACCAATAGAAAGGTAAAATTGATGATACAGACAAAGGTAAAGCACTTGAATCCACTCACTATGTTGTGGCACAATGTAACATTGGAGTAAATGAAGATTTATTTAATTCTTCACTTGCTTCTTGGAAAAATGATTAGTTGCTTGATTCAGGAGCAACCTGCCACATGACTCATAGAAAAGATTTTTTTGAAGATTTCACTAACAATGTTGATGCAGCAATATACTTTACAAACCAATAAAAAGTCAAGCCCTCAAGGCTTGGCACAATCAGGCTTAAACTGCCTGGTCTTCCGGACTTTCTTCTGCATCATGTTCAATATCTCCCATAGCTCAAGAGAAACTTGTTGTCCTTGGTCCACATCCGCCAACAAGGTCACTCCATTCATATGTTTGATTGCAAGCTTGAGGTAAGAAAAGCATCTGACCACTCACTTGTCATGAGGGGAATAGAAGAAGAAAGACTTCCCAAGCTGCAAGGAACCTCTGCTCATGCAAAACATTTCTCATACAATTCTCATCATGAAGAAGGTACACTTCCATCAAGTTTATTATGGCACGCTAGATTTGGACATTTGAACTATGACAGTCTCCGCTTGTTGAAGAAAAATGGTGTTGTTGTATTGCCTACAATTCCTAGGAAACTTAAGCAATGTGATACTTGCATTCTAGGAAAGCATAACAAACAGTTTTTTCATGATTCACATTCAAGAGCACATAGAAAACTTGAACTCATTCATTCAGATTTATGTGGTCCAATGCCTGTTCCTTCTGCAAATGGAAATAAATATATGATGAAATTTATTGATGACCACACCAGAATGTGTTGGGTTTATTTAT